>JADBJO010035408.1:0-12286 GCA_016801955.1 Conus betulinus | reverse complement strand
GGTTTCATAAAATCTCTCCTTGTCTTCCTCACAGCTTGTGAGTGTGGGGGCGTAGGCACTGATGATGGTGACATGCCTGGAGCGACCGACGGGGAAGCGCAGTTTCATCAGTCGTTCGTTGATGCCGGTGGGGAGATCAGGGAGTTGGTGTAGCAGAGTGTTGCGGATGGCAAATCCAACTCCATGCTGTCTGTCGTCATCTTCTGCTTTTCCCTTCCAGTAGAAAGTGTAGCCTCCCTCTGGTTCACAGATTGCTCCCGTGTCCTCTCTATCCAGCAATGTGCGCACGTTCCATGCACCGATAATGAGTCTTTTTCTTCCTCTTTTTTCTTTTCGACCGCTAAGAGGGTTAACTGCCAGCTGCGGCATGCTGGCCAGTTAGTTATAGGGCAGGCAATTTTTAGGACACCTTTTCTAGTCCCTTCCCTTACTAGGGTGAGCAGTGCTGTCCTGAAAAGGGCTGCTCAGACACCTGGGATGCTACCGAACTCCACTGCTGCCCCGGGTACAATGGAGAGCGACCATCTGTCCCAGGCGCCTACGTGTAGGCTTGGAACTACGACTGCCAGTAGTAACCGCTACCTGTCGCTTCGTCCCGCCCCCATCGCCGCAGGACTTTCTGAGTCAGAAGAGGGAAGTATGAGGGGATTGGTTTGGGGAAGAAAGGGGGATCTGCACAAAAACCTGTGCGTGAGTTGGTTTTTTGGGGAAAGCTGTTGCACTGGAACAACCCCACCCTCTCGGCCGCAGAAGCCAGAGTCCAGTGGCACAAAGAATTGTTACGACTGGGGGCCTCCTTGGCTGCAGTGGATGGCCAGGTCTTCTTCCGTGCTCTGACGTGCCCTTCACACTCCACAGTGCGTTGTTGAAACCGCCCTCCAAGCCGTTGAATCAGTCACGTGATTTCCTCCGCCTTGTCCGCCGGAAACAAACTTCACATGCTAGGGTGAGCAAGTCCTGAAATCACACGAGGGTTTGAAACCCGTCGGCTACCCTCATCAGGTTCAGCCAGCCTGCCAAAGCTGTTGCCCGGGGTGTGGCCGCTGCGCATGCTACAGCTACGGGGAGCCACTGATGAGAGTTGAGTGCCATGTGGGAGCCAATAATATATATATCTATATATATATATATATATATATATAGATATATGGATCTATTATCGAAAATGGGCAACACAGGTGCAGCCTTTGTGATTCCTTCATTGAAAATAGAAGAGCGTTATCGCATGGGTACACATTATTCAATTTTTACTGCTAAACTAGTAGCCATACTTATGGCCGTACATTATCTTGCAGGCCTCCCGATAAATGTTTGTGAAATATTATTTTGTGTAGACTCTAAATCTGTCTAACATGCCCTTAGATCACCAAATATAAAAAACACGATTAGAGATGATAACAGAAATAGAGCAAAATAATGCACCAGTTGTCTATCAAAGGAATTAGTACCATCTAATGTTTGGTGCCTTCACACTGCGGACTATTTTCTAATGAGAGAGCAGATCAGGCTGCTAGGAGAGCAGCGCACAACACATACACCCTCATCCACACATCACTCCTCAACTCCCCAGCTCCCCAACCCCAACCTCCACCGCACTCCACACCACACACACACACACCACACACACACACACACACACACACTGTGAGAGAGGGAGAGGAAAGAGAAAAGACAGAAGAGAGAGAGAGAGAGAGAGACTTGATATGAGAATCCAGTTAACAGTTATTTAGATAATGATCCAAAGTATTCGTGTGATTCTTGATTCATGAACAGTACGTCTCCAAAGATTCGTGTTTCAACATGACGTATCTCGCGGCATCAATTGATCAGAAATTGTCATGGGCTCTGTTTTGGATTGGTTGAATTTAACTTTCCATTTTAGTACCCCAATAGTTACCTGTTCAAGATGAAAGTTTTTTTTTTTTTTTTGTTTTTATTTTAATGAATACAAATTAACATCATAGACTATAACAACAGGAAAAAAAGAAGAGTGTACACCTCATGCAATATGAAGATACATGTGCAGATGTGTAGAAAGGTCATAAGAATATGTAAAAACTGCGACAACAGGTAGTTCACTATAATTAAAAACATATACAGCATGTACAGGTGTGGGTTAAAAACTCACTTAAGTTGCTAGTATTATGATGCCATATTTTAGCGAAGAATCTAATCCATTTGAATGTAAACTTGCATTACTGTAAAATAGCTTAGCAAAGAATCTGTAAACAGTCAGTTTGTAAATTATCTATTTAATCGTTGTGTTCTTCTATCTTAAGTTCAAAACTGTGACAATAGACAGCTCACTATGATTAAGGAAAACAAGTATTACAGCATGTACAGGTATGCGTTAAAAACTCACTTAAGTTGCTAGTATCATGGTGCCATATTTTAGAAAAGAATCCAGTCCATTGAATGTAAACTTGCACTACGATAAAGTATCTAGCAAAGAATCCGTAAACGGTCAGTTTGTAAGTAATTTGTTTAATCGTTGTGTTCTTGTATCTTGAAGTTAACATTTTGCTATTTATGAAGCTTTCTACATTTGGTGGAAATTGTATCAATTGATATTCATTGATTTTTTACTTTATAAATTTTCCAACAAAACACAAAAAATCATCTTTCTTTAGATGTACATCTATACCAAAAATTTCAAATGTCGTGACAGTTTCAGGTTCAAGGTTTAAGGTTCCACGTTTCCTGTTGAATAGCTTTTCAACAGAAATCCAAAACCTTCTACAAACACAGTTCCATATGTTCTAGTCCATATACTATTACTAAAAGTGCACTTAATTGACACAGTATGACCATTTCGTTCAAGTTACAGTTGTAGTATAACCGTGTGAATTAATCTTAAACCAAAGCCATCTTTTATTTTTACAGATTTTGAAGAATAGTTGACTCCCTGAAACTTGAGTTTTTAATTTGACTGACAATTTAGAGCAACAATATATCATTGTTTTTTTCTTCTCTCATCATGATAGCTAGAATGTCTATACAGAGAGTAAGAAACTTAGACAGAATCAGAGACTAGTATTTCTGTTCGAATATGAGTTTTTTTTCTAATTCCAGAAACATATTAGTATCGTCTGCCAACAGTTTTATGATACATTAAAATCCTTTGCAATGTCATTTATATATTCGTATGAGGAGTAATAACAGGTCGAAAAACAAAGCCTTGGGAACACCATGTAACAGAGTTAGGTCCAGTGCCTTTGTGTCCTTTTTCATCAACTGCCTGTGTGCATTCTCGTAAATATTCACAGAACCAGTCAAGTAGTTATCGACTGATACCTGTTGCTGAAGACATGTTATATGTGGGTCCTTGGAGCCACACTTTACTGAGAGCTTTAACACGTCAAAGAAGATCGTTTGGGTGGTGATTTTAGAGTTCGGAAACTCACAGGAGTCATCATAACCACTCAAGATTGACAAGCTGTTGAATAATTTGTAATAAAGCCACACTGAGCTGTGTGTTGTTTCCAGCAAGATACCCCAAAAAGATGTCATTCAGCACATACCCCCAAATTATACCAGTACAAACTCAACAGTGAAAAAGGGCGATAGTTTTAGCATTTTCATCATTCATCCTTTATAGATGCAGTTTTTACATCAGCCATTCTCAAAATGAAGGAAAATTCAACTCTAGAAAGTGACGTTTAGAGAGCTGTGTTAATGGCTTCCAGATTACATCTGATGGAGCGATCAAAAGTTCGTTATGTACAAAATACGGTTCGATTTCTTCTTCTATCTATCTATCTATCTATCGATCTATCTATCTATCTATTAATCTATCTATCCATCTATCTATCTATCTATCTATCTATCTATCTGTCTATCTATCTGTCTATCTATCCATCTATCTATATCCAAAACAAAAAAGCACAAGAACAACAAGCTGTATTAATTACATTCAGAATTGAAAAAAGACTTTAGTTTACTTTTTTTATATATGTATATGTGTAAATACATAGTATACATTTACACAAACACATAATATATTATGACGGTTTCTTCAGTAATAATCAAGCGGTATCATGGATCCACTCTATTCTATCGTTCTGGAAACAATGTTGTCTTCGTTTTCAATAGGACATTGTCTTGCAAGGTACTGGTTGAACGTTACTTTGTTTCTGTAGAAGTAAAGTACACATCGCCATCGACTTCAGTAGAAGCGACTCGTTTGATTACGTACATTCCCTTGTGCTATGCCTAATGTTTGTTTTCAGATGTTTACAGAATCGTCAGAATAAAGATGAGTCCTGATCAGAACTTAAACAGGAATTCAGTTACGTTTTTGATGTTGCATTTGCTGTTGGATAATCTCTGAATTTCAGTTATAGTCCACGGAAGTAACACAGTTGGATTCATTCATTTCTTTCGCTGGCAAGCGCAGTATAGTTACATACATTATTTAAACCAGAAGTTAAAAAAAAATTCAATTGCATTATCTGCTGATTCTAAGTTCAAGAAAAAGTCACTATTAGTGCTATACATAAGGTTTGGCATCATTATACATTGTATGTTAATAATGCACATTAAAACTACCATGACTTTTCACAGCATGAAAACAGCGTGCGGAAATTGACAGCTCCATGTCGTGTTAATATTCGTTTAGATCTACACCATGAAACTCATTCCATGTCATTACTCTTGCAGTATGGTGAGTTTAAGCTTTTGACTAAGCTCACAATGCGCAACCATCATCACTAGGACCATTATGCATAACCCCCTGTGCACTCAGCTGATGCGCTATTCGCACATGTAGGGATCTTCCTTCAAACGGAACTCTCACACAACTCAGCCCACTGAAGTGCCAACACCAGAAGAGACAAAGATTAGGGACTACATATTCACCTGGTAATCCTGGACTGAAATCATCACATTTACCAGGGGTGATATTTACATCCACCGCCTACGGATGCCCACTGCTGATGCTGTTCGTCATACCCGTCCTTCTTTCTTCCAAGCTGATATTCCTCATACTTAAATTTTCTCTAGCTGCGTGTCAGACTATCCATACACTGCTTACACCCAACTCAATCCCCACAATCGCACTTCAAAACACTGAAATTGTTCAAGTGACCCGAAACACAATCTTGCGTTTTAAAAGTGTCTCACTCAAAGTGCCCTGCTGAACCCTCGACATAGGCTAAAACAACAATACAAACTACAAAAAAAGGGCAAAACAGTACCGTGTTTTTCAATACTCTCCATCAACATATAACACTCCTGCCTCTGATTTACTTCACTTGCACACACTTGCCTATTGTCACCACACATCCCAGCACGCAATAAGGTTGGAATATTTCTCTCTCTCCTTTGTCTTGTTACCCCCCAATGTCCAACCATACAAATATTTTGTCCAAGAGTATAAATATGGTCTTACCTTTAGGCGACTTCAGCACACATAATTTACCTGGGTTGTCTGTTTCCGCTCTCATCTGCTCGTCACTTGCTCGCATACGAACTCGGTCTTCTTCTCTCCAAAGGAGACCATATTCTCCGGGATGGGAACTAGCAATCTTGTCCTCTCAAACTTTTCCTCTGCACGCTCTTCAGCTGGCCTGTACACGAGGCTTATCAATCCTGCCCCTGCCCTTGAATCAGCTCGTCGTCTTTCGAAAACATGCCATTCACTTTCCCTTTAACAGACCATACATGTTTGAGCAGCGCCTGTCGCTGGGTCCTTTCAACGCTGACGCCACGATTAACACAGCCGACGTGAGGGTGTAAATCTGGACTGCTGACCATTCTCCGATAGCTTTGTGGTACCAGCCTCGCCGTGACCACGGTCTGCGATGCTCCTGTGTCTCTGATACCACTTGCCCCACTCGACTCTCCGACCCTCATCCCTATATTTCGGACTGAAGGTTTCCTGGAGCACGGGTACACACAGCGTAGGGGTAGCCTCTGAGTATTATGGTTTTTCAAGACATGATACATATTGGATAGCAGCACTCCCAAGATTCGGACAATTACGTATGGACATGGCCTGGCCGCTTGCACGCATAGAAAATCATTCACTGCCTAGGTGCCCCTTTGGGTGCAGCACTGATCGCTGGCTGAACCCCGCTAAGGTTACTCTCTCCTGCTATCCCCTGGTCCTTCTTTTCGCTGGAAATGCCTTGATTTTTACCCCTAAGTACTTCGGTTTTACCTCATGAGTGTCACATATTACAGATGGGCATCTTCTGCTCTCTCATTCTATCCGTTATGCTTCTGCTAGCCGAGTTGCTTCCAAGGCCACTGCTTCAGCATTCTTCGGACAGGCTCGACGCACTTCCGTGACAAAGTCAGGAGTAAAGGTTCCATACATCTGTTCCTCGAAAATGATATCTTTCAAGTCCTCAGCTTTGGTTCGTCTTTCCCAGCTGCACAGCACACCACAGACTGAAACAAGACTTTAACCGGTCTAAAAACTGCTGAAACATTTCTCCTACATCCTTCTTCATTCCCCTGAACTTCTTCCGTCTAAACGGAAATACTCTAAAAGCGCTTTCTTCACTTGGTCGAAGCTTGCAAATCAAACCGCATTAAGTCGCAGAAACAGCATCTCTCGTCTTCCCTCTCAAAGAAGCTATTAGTCTAGAGGACCATGAAGTTCTTCGCCAGCAGCACAACGTGGCAACTTGCTCGAAATGAGCTAAATACATGTCCACGTCATCAGTATCTGTTAAAGGATCAATTACTACATGGCTTGTTGCTTCCTCTTCAGCCCTCTCACTCGCCTCTTTAACTCTTGCTCTTTCAGTCTCAACTTCTCCTGTTTCAAAGACACGATCTCACTCGCCCGACGTCGCCTGTTTGATCCTTGAACTCTAATTTCCTTAATGCTATGTCATCCTGGTCGACTTTCCTCCTGGCATCCGCGACCTCTTGTCTGGTAGGCATCTCCTGGACCTCTCTCGACTTCTGGAAAGCAATCTTACCCTCGTTCTTTTTTCTTCTCTTCTTCTGCATCCGTTGCTACATCATCAGCAATAAACTGGGCCAGTTCCACCTTACTCAACCCAAACTCCATCCCTAAGCGTGAGTAGTACTGAACAACAGGACTGCTAGCTGACACAAACTTAGCAGCACCCCCTGGAAACTCTCCTAACCCAGGCTTACCAGCCGCAAGGGTACGTGACATGGGAGTACCCCCTGGCTGCTTCACAGGAGTCGAAACATCCCCTTTCTCCTCGACAGACTTAACTGGACTTACAGTACCTTGAGACCTAAGCTTGCGATCGGTTCCTTACGCCATTTCGATGGACTATCAAGACTCAACCCAAGAAAACCAAATTTCTTAAGCTCAAAACTTCTTACAAGAGAACATCCACTCTCTTTCCATCGTACAGCGAATATCTCCGATTGTCAATGGGCTAAATAGATACAATTAGTACCTGGCAACATCACAGTGCCTTACCCAAACACCCATCTTCCAACACTCCCCGGCACGGTTCAGCTACCGAGCAAATTAATGATCAACATTTGAAAACATTTCATTTCAACATTTCACATCATCAAATATTACTGCGACCATCAATACATTCCAACACTCATAAATATATGTAACTGGAAAAGAGAGAGAAACACAAGCATACCATTCATACCTCAGTTGCACCAAACCGAGACAAAACGAGACAATGGTTACCTGGCAACTATGTCTGTAGGATTGCAAGTAACCGCGTTCCTCCCCTACTAACGGCGCGCTCCCTCCAACCACCCACGCGCTACAATTACTATCCCTATATCAAGTTCCTATCACAAACTAAACACACACACATCCCTATTTTCTTTGTTTGTTTTTTTTTTGACACCCCAAGAAATTATGTCCTAAATGACCCTAACAGGTTACCCTGCATCTCCACCAAATTGTCAATGCATAAGACAGTAGACAAGGATATATGTATGAATATAGCCCCCTTTATAACCACCCTCCCCCCTTTTACCCGAGAGTACGAACGCCACACAACAAACACACAGACAAAGGGAAATATGGTGCACAAACAGAAGGCTTTATTTGCATTCACACACGCAGTCTCACCAACAGAATAGCAGATCTTTACATCCAGCACATACACACAATTTTTCCCCACACACGCAAGAAAAAAAAAAGCAACAATCAAAGCAAAAAACGGAATCCAATGCAATAATGACACCAATGCGCAACCATCATCACATGGCCCCTTATGCACGCCTGTGCACTCATGTGCTGCGCATTCACATGTAGGGATCCTTCCCTCAAAAGGCACTCTCACACACCTCAGCAAACTGAAGGCCAACACCAGAAGGAGCAAAGATTAGGAACTACATCACCTGGTAATCCTGGACTGAAACATCAAACCAGGTTGATATTCCATCCAACCCGAGATGCCCACTTGATGCTTTGGCGTACACCCTCTTTCTTCCAAGCTGTATTCCTTATATTAAATTTTCTCTACTAGGTGTCAGACACTATCCGTACACCCAAACTCAATCCCAAAATCTCATTCAAAACACTGAAATTGTTCAAGTGACCTGAAACCCAATCTTGCATTTTAAGTATCTCACTCAAAGTCCTGCTGAACACTCGACATATGCAAAACGACAAAACAAACTAAAAAAAAAAAAGGGCAAAACAGCAAGTGTTTTTTCAATATCACCACATAAAACTTTGCCTCTGATTGACCACGCTCTTGCATCAATGTACCACCCAAAGAAAAAAAAAACACAGGACCTGCACTGAAGCAGCTGGAATAAAGTTGTGATGAATTGAAGAGTCCGGTCCCCTACCTACACGCACCAACTACACCACTCACAATTTACACGCAGATGATGTACCAAACATTACACCTCTAGTGGGCCCTCGAGGTGCTTGCCCACCCAAAGAAGAAGATAGAATCGAAGTTGGAGGAACTGCAACCACTGGAACTGCAGAAGACGGAGGTTGGCACCCAGTCCAGAACACACCCTGCCGGATCCAGGTGAGTCCCCACTCCAGGCAGAGGAATGGACAGGGATTCAGTGGAAGTGGAGGTAAGACGACCCCCCAACCCGAGAGGCGGCCCTCATGGATTCGCTGTGCAGGAGAAATCAAGAAAAATCGCCGGAACCTGTGAAAAAGGAAAACGTCTTACTACCACAGAAGATTAAAGTTATCTGCTGCTTCACTTCAGTAAACGGTTCTGAGTGTTTTCATCATTTTTTTTTAGCACTTCACATTGATTCATTAAATATAGTCCTGAAATGTACACGTCACAACCCAAAATGCGACAGCTGATTGGAATTCTAAACCTTCACTTATACAATCAGCCACCCTGACATCAAATTTTTTTCTCATCAGAAATTTCCATCACAATTTTAAACCGACTCCATTGACTTTCCATTTCCATCAATGGCTGCGAACATAATTGTAACCGTTCCTTCAAGACAGTGATTATACCGTCCAGGTTATATTTCTACGACTTCAGTCTCCATCAAAATCTCCAAGACACAATGATTCAATAAGATCATAAATCATATTTACTCCAACGAACAACCGACCGTTAGTGACTACCAGTACCATTCACAGTTCAGGGGCCTATTACCTATAACATGCTAATAGAATCATCAAACACATCTCAAGCAAAACAAAATAATAGAATTGAACCAGAGTATTTTAATTTCCTAGCTGGCACAATCGTAATCTACAAATATCATCAGAAATGATCAAGTGCTAGGACCATTACCAAGTACGTAAGCTCGACAAGGATTTCCGAGTGCTGCTTTACATTACCTTTAACACTGTCTGCCGACGCCACAATGCTGAGGAAAACTTTTTGAATACTGGCGCACCCCGTCGACTAAACATGAACCATGTACGTATATATACACCAAGAGTAGACTTCTGAGCGCACGATTCTTAAGTATCTGAAACTTCTTTATTATCATCTGCTATTTCTCTCTTTATTTCAATTATGATAAACTATACTAAGTAGTCTAACCGATATCACTATGGTATTTAACATAATCATTAATTCACTGCAAATCTTTAATGATAATTGGAAAAAACGCTCAAACACCAAGTGAACCCCTACAAGACGTGTCTATCCGAGGTACCACCACGTCACCTATCGATCGATAAACCTCACACGCACGGACATAGCACATGCAGTATGCCTCTGCACCTGCCACAGGCTGCGTGCTAGACTCTTCCCTTTTAATACTAAAAGTTTCGGTTCTCCGACACCAAACTACACTCTCAGAAAAAACCAATCTTACCAAACTTGAAAACAATATTTCTATACACCAGCGACCACTACCAAGTACAACAACATATGTCTTAGCACATCAATACCACTGTAACTAATCCAACTATCTGCATCAATGTAGATCCCAAACACACATTACTTTATTCCTACGCCTACGGCTTTCCGACAACTGTTAATCTCTGAAGGTGTTCAGCGAGGCTCGTTGATGTGTACTTGTTACGCACCCAAGAGAGAGATCTTATCATAACTTTAATTTGAAACTCAGATTTGTTCAGTATTACATCCTACTGAAGATGAACAGCAAACCAAAAGATACTCATGGAGGAAAAAGAGGAGATTCTGCTTGACACTAAATACAACAATGGCTTAAACACATGGGTCGAAACAAATAAAGTATAGTTTTGAATACAAGAAAACGAAATCCACCTGGCATTACAGGTATTTTCAACGAATGTAAAACAGCAATACCACAATGTTACAAAGCCCTTGAAGTGGATAGGCGCATGCCAGTGAAAGCATGGGTGCTTATATTATTACAATTTAAAAAATCAGATATGCTCTCTCTCTCTCTCTCTCTCTCTCTCTCTCTCTCTCTCTCTCTCTCTCCCATATTATGCATACATATACATAGATGTATGAAACACACGCGCACATACACACACACACACACACACACACACACACACACACACACACGCACCACACACACACACACACACTCACACACTAGAGACATCTATAAAACACTCGGGGGCGCTTGAACTGAAAAACTACGCAGTTACAAGCAATCAAGAAAATGTCAGAGAGAAAATGTCATAAATCAGTCCCACTGATATTTTTGATAACGCTTTTTTTCTTCCTTGCCATACTCATTGCAACAACAACCATAACGACAAATGCTTCATCATCATCACCCATAACAGCAGAGGCAGCAATAATGATAGCATATTTGTTTCTTACATGAGTGATGATTTCTTTGGAAAAGAGTTCATGGGGAGAACTAATTAGAAAGATAAACGAAAATACAAACAGCAGAACTCACAGGCTGTCTTAGTGGAACTGGCCTGTAATGACTACTCTTGCTCTTTGTCCCAACAAGTATCTTCCACCAGCGACTGTGAAAGGTGAGGCAGCCAAAAGGGCTCCATTGGAGGTTTTATGAACTTGTGACAGGGACATTTCAAACAGGTGTCATGGATGTTTACTTCCAGTCAGGTACCTCCTGACAGTGCTGTGTGACAGTAACGGTATGTGTCGATAGCACTACTGAGAAAATCTCATGTTCGATATCGC
Organism: Conus betulinus; assembly: GCA_016801955.1. Classification (NCBI taxonomy): domain Eukaryota; kingdom Metazoa; phylum Mollusca; class Gastropoda; order Neogastropoda; family Conidae; genus Conus; species Conus betulinus. The sequence goes on along the minus strand of JADBJO010035408.1, from coordinate 776 downwards.
TGCATCCCACTAGCCCTTCGTCATGATGGTGCTACATGTTGATAGCACTTTTTGTTTGCCAATCTTCTATACTATTATGACGAGGGCTTGCCATTGCGGTGGGAGTGTATCAAATTCCCCTGCTCTGCACTCCCTGTGTTTCATACCCCCCCCCCCCCCCCTTCCCCTCCTCCCAGCTGCTTGATATTTCCCTCTGCTTGCTGCTCCCCCTTCTACACACACACACACAACACACACCACACCATAGGACTAGAGGATACAAGCCAAATGCAGCTGAAGAAGTCTGTCGAAGGCCTATGAGCCTTTCCCTGCCTCAGGGAAAGGTATTCACATAACACATCAGTCTTTAGCAACATGGAGCACACACGTTGATTGATGGAATACTTTCTTTGTGGACTATTTCCTTTTCTTCACCTCACGTCAGTGGACAGATGAATCATTTAGACATCGAAAGTGGTTGCCAGGCGACAGACTACTGTTGACATAAAATACGTCAATTATACGTTTCATATTAGATAACTTTTCTCTGTTTAAATTAGTTTTATGTAAACATATCGTGATTTGACTAAAACATGATCTGTGGATATCTTGTACTTTGTATGCATACATGCACGTATCACACACGTGCGATTCAGGCGCGTGCGCGCGCGCAAACACACACACAGACACAGCTTACACAACCCACACACCACACACACAAAACTCACATACCCAACACACACCAACAACACACCACCCCAAACACACACACACAGCAACCAACCCACACTTATCTC
>JADBJO010035407.1:0-12288 GCA_016801955.1 Conus betulinus | reverse complement strand
CAAAGAAATGCAGAAATAGTTTTAGTAAAGAGATAGCTGATTGAATTATAGGAAGTCAAGATTAAGCATACAAATTTCAATCACAAAAACATTGAATTAACTTTAACTATATACTGCTCAAAACAATTGAAAGGTCACTACCACTTTTAGGGTACCTTGTTTAACTTATTTTTTTGCAATAACACGGCACTGCACACTCACCCAAACTTACTGAATTTGGTTGCATGCCTGAACTTGAATTTGATCAGAAATCAACTCAGTCTGTGTCATGCACATCACAGCAGTGAACTGAAATGTACACATACTGCACGAAAAAAGGGTGCAAATCAAACAGGCCTGTGCAACAGAGCACATCTGAACTGCAGGAATACTGCAATGCACGTGCAACCCATGTCTTATCTGAACACAGGTCAGCCAGTTTTGAGAGACTGGTGGGCATTTATGCCTGTGTGTTTACAGCACTTTTGCAACCATGCCTCGGAGACAACGACTGAGTCAGGATGACCAAGGGCAGGCAATTGCGTGGCTTCAGGAGGGTGTGGGGGTGCGAGAGGTTGGTCGTCGACTGTCAGTCGCCCATTCAGTCATTCAGACTTTGAGAGACTGCTTCAACCAGACAGGAAGTGTTGCTGAGCGAAGACGTCCAGGACGCCCAACGTCCACCTCTAGGCAGCAGGACAGGTTTGTTGTCCTGTCGGCTCTGAGGCAGAGAACGGCCACTTCCGACACACTCAGGGGGCAGCTGCAAGCAGCCGACAATGTCACTGTCAGTGACCAGACCATTCGGAACCGGTTGAGAGAGGCACACCTGCGCTCAAGACGACCAGCCGTCCATCCTGTCCTGACACCAGCTCACCGTGCTGCTCGTTTGCCTTGGGCCCAGCGTCACTTAGCATGGACCAGAGATCAGTGGGCAAGAGTATTGTTTACTGACGAGTCCCACTTTGCCTTATCATTTCATGACGGCAGGAAACGTGTCTGGCGGCGGCAAGGAGAAACGCTATCACGATGGTCTCGTGAGCGAGCGTGATCGCTATGGTGGTGGATCCATAATGGTGTGGGGAGGGATGGCACAGAACTACAGAACCCCCTTGCACATGGTGCAAGGCAACCTCAATAGTGTGGGCTACAGGGATGGCATCCTGCAGCCCCTTGTGCTGCCAGCACTGCAAGCTATTGGACCAAGCGCTGTACTTCAAGACGACAACGCCAGACCTCACAGGGCTTGAGTCGTCAACAACTTTCTTCAGCAGCAACACGTGATCCACATGAACTGGCCAGCCTGCTCGCCGGACCTTAATCCAATCGAGCACCTATGGGACGTGCTGGGCCGGCGTCTTCGAAGCATTCACCCCCTGCCAGTTGACCTCAACCAGCTGTTCCAGTTCCTTGAGCAGGAGTAACAGGCAATACCCCAGATGACTCTGAGGACTCTGACTCTGACTCTCTGCATCGCGTGCATCCACGCAAATGGCGGACACACACGTTACTGACTGTGTTTTTGTGTATCTCTGGTGTTCTGACTTTTGAAAAGATGGGTAGTGGACTTAAAAGTGACAAAAAATGCTGTTCAAATCAATTTTGTCATTAATCTGTGTCATTGATGCTTTGATTAATGGCTGAAGTAAAGTTCGAAAGCATTGTTTTGGGTGTTTTCCGTTCTGTTGTGAAATAGCGAGAGAATTTCCAAGTGGCCTTTCAATTGTTTTGAGTCAGTATATTATGTACAGTGAATTATCGACGAGTCCAAAAAACAGCCGGCAATTGAAAGATCTGTTTCTTCGAAAGCAGTTCAGGCAAACAGCTTGCAGCACTACCTCTACACATTCTGTTGATGAATATTCACCAACCCACCCACCAACCCACCCACTCACTACTAGCGGCAACTATGATAAGAATACTGGGGAGTAAGGGGATGGTAGGGATAAGGCAGAAGAGGGGGAATGAGGGCTGGGGGAATGGAATGGAAAGGATTAATTTTGTTTTTCGCGATCAGCGCAGTGAATATACCATTGTATATTACATGCAAGTCCATTACAGTTACATGAACAAACGGCATTGAAATACATACGTTCTTGTCCTCACACAAGAAAACACGAGGTGCTAGGTTTTTAAAGTCTGCTGTTGTGCCAGAATATGAGAGGCCATATTGTTTATTAGCTGCACAGCAACGGATTAAGCAGATCCCCTTTGATGCTAGAACCTTGGGCAGGGAGGTCGGCACATGGGTATTGGAGTAATTCAGGATTGTTGTACATTCTGCTGGCAAGATTTGTGTTCTCAGCATTGGGAACACTTTTTTCGTGACTGGGAAACAGAGGAGAAATCCTTTGCGTATTATGATGCATGTGGTTAATTTCCTGTTTGTTTACACCGGAATAGGAGACCATTGGAATTTGAGGATACTGCATGGCTCTCTCATTAACATTAACAGGGAGAGGAAACAGATATGGAAAGGCCGGTTGCTGGGGGAAGGACTTCTGTCTTAGGTCTCTAGGGTCTCCCTTGGTAGCTAAAATGTCAGATTTCGCACACGTAAGTGTTCGTGATTCTGTTTTTTCTTCATGTTCACGAACTCAGTTCCGCGTCACGAGTGACGCACAAAAAGCAATACATTTCCTTATTCAAGATAGTGCGAGCGCATGCGTGCATGTGCTCTCTCTCTCTCTCTCTCTTTCTCTCTCTATCTCTCTCTTTCTCTCTTTTTCTCTATTACACACACACACACACACACACACACACACACACACACACACGTGCGCTCGCGCGCGCGCGCGCGCGCGTGCCAGAGAGAGAGAGAGAGAGAGAGAGAGAGAGAGAGAGAGAGAGAGAGAGAGAGAGAGAGAACGCCTGAAATGAAAAAAGATGCTATTCGTTCTGTGTCACAGACTATTGCCCTATAATCAAAATGATGAAGAAAGAACGCCTGAAATGAAGAATGCAAATGAGCAAAAGAAAAAAAAACGAAGAAAAAAGAACGACTGAAAAAAAAAAGACCATTTTTTTTAAAGGCAGAAAAAAAAAAAAGAGAAAAGAAAAAAAAGAAGAGAAAAAAAAAAGACCATTTTTTTAAACACACACAACAAAAGAAAACCCCCCCCCCCCCCCCCCCCCACCCACACACACCCCCCCCCCCCCCACACACACACACAAACATACACATGCGCGCACGCCTCTCTCTCTCTCTCTCTCTCTCTCTCTCTCTCTCTCTCTCTCACAACACACACACACACACACACACACACACACACACACTCACTCACTCACTCACTCACTCACTCACCCAGATGAGTGAGAAAAAAACGATGAAGGAAAAACAGAGAAGGAAAACTAATCAGAGAAAGAAAGTCAACGAAAACAAAGAAAAAAAGAGGAAAACAGTGACCCATACAGAGGGACGGAAAACATTTTACAGACAGAAACAAAGAAACAAAGAAAAGTTCTAATCACAAGAAAACTAAACCTGAAAAAAAGGTGAAAAGAATGAAAAGGAACGATCACAGACCAATTGAATGAACGAAAGCCAAATAATATCAACAACAAAAAAGTAACACCAAATACAAAGAAAATCCTTCTCCTGTGCCTGTCCCTACGCTGATGACCTTGGTACCCCCTGTCGTCCACCTCACTGGTCAGCTGCTGTCCACAGTGGTCAGTCCTGATCTGTCGGCAGTCAGTGCAGTCCAGTCGTTCCATCTTTCAGCAATTGTTCCCTCCGGGAAAACCGACCCATCTGTCACTCAACCGTCTTCGCTGGGGAGAGGTAAACAACAAACCCAAGAGAGAGAGAGAGAGAGAGAGAGAGAGAGAGAGAGAGAGAGAGAGAGAGAGAGAGAGATGATTTATTTTATGCATAGGCCATTGCCCCTCATGAAGGGGCACACTTTCAATTAATGGAATTTACACCATTTCCTTAATAACTATACACACACAGTCATATAATTTATGCATGCGTATTTCAGGATCTTAAGACATAGCAGCAAACCGTATTCTAAACGCTTTATATAAGAATATTGACAGATTTCTGACGATGTAAAGTCAATCGAAACTGGCTGGGCTGCTTGTAAATTTTAAAGGTATATAATTATTGTTCCAGCAGGAACTGAGGAAACGACAAAGAAAATGGATGATTGCCAGTAGGAACTGAGGAAACGACAAAGAAAATGGATGATCGCCAGTAGGAACTGAGGAAACGACAAAGAAAATGGATGATCGCTGGTCGGAACTGAGGGAAACGACAAAGAAAATGGATGATCGCCGGTCGGAACTGAGGAAACGACAAAAAAAAAATGGATGATCGTCGGTCGGAACTGAGGAAACGACAAAGAAAATGGATGATCGCCAGTCGGAATTGAGGACACGACAAAGAAAATGGATGATCGCCGGTCGAAAGAAAATTGAAAGGCAGCACTGTGTGCAGCAAAGAGGTTGAGAACCGATACTCTGATGATCTGTCATGACTATTGTACTGTTGTAACTGTTGATAATTATCTGGAAAATCCGTTTTGACAGTTTCATGTGTTCTCATCCTTTTTGACTGGTCTATTCAATTTTGTTATCTGGAATCCACATCGCAATGTAATTCTTGTAATGTATCAGTGATGCTTATTTTTAATTTCATTTGTATGTATAGTCCCCCCCACTCCCTTCATCTCCCAGCTTTGTGAATGGCCTTTGGAAACCTGACCACTATAACTATTCATTCATTCGGCTTCTCTCTCTCTCTCTCTCTCTCTCTCTCTCTCTCTCTCTCTCTCTCTCTCTTTCTTTGACTGTCCAGCTGGTGTAAAATAGGGATGTATGTTATCTCCCCTAATTTTTCTCTGTAGATAAACGAGGTTGCTGAACAAATTACACTGCATGGCAAACATGCATTCCAGTTTTTGCCAGGCTTACAAGAAATCTTTTTATTGTTATTTGCTGATGGTATATGTTGAATTTGACAACTCCTTCAGGGCTACAAAATCAATCAAATAACCTTGATAAAATACCAGCTTCTCTAGGACTTAAAGTGAACTTAAAGAAAACAGAAAAGGTGGACATTTATCTTTAGAAAAGGTGGACATTTATCAAAAGTAGAACAATGGTTCTATCAGGGAAAACAGGTTGGGGTTGTTAACAGTTATATGTACTTGGGATTTACTTTACCACAAAACTATCACACAACATTGCACTCAACAAATAAGCAGGTAGGGCTAAAGCCAAAATCGTAGAAATGATAAAACAATGTGGAGTTTGGGAACAATGGATAGAAGGTTTTTTTTTTTAAATAAACTTTTTTTGATGCACAAGTGAAACCTATGCTTTTATATGCAGCAGAAGTCTGAGGACAGTCTCATCTACATGTAACAGAATTATCTCACTTGTCTGCATGCAAACACTTTTTAAATGTTTGCCCGGATACCCCAAATACAATGGTATACAGTGAGCTAGGAAGATATCCTTTGTATATAAATGGTGCAATAAAATATATGCTCCACTGGTTCAAATCGCAAAACCTAAAACTACCAAAACAAGCATATGAAATGGAAAAAAACAAAATTATTTCAATGTACTAGAAATCGGAGCGTACAAACAAATTGGGTATCTTCGATGAAACATTGTTTGGATACTTATGGCTTTCTTTGTTTGGTTAAATGGTGGAGTGAATTATGAGAAAACTGTTTTTATGTGAACTTAAACGACGCATGATTGACTGTTACAGACAAAATTGGGACAGTAAATATATAACTGATATTACAATTCCTAAATTTCGCAAAGTGTTCGTGAGATCCCGACTTGGTATTAGTGATTTGAATGTCCATCAAAGATATAGACTAAACTCCAAAAACTGTCCATTCTGTAATCAAATCGAGGACGAAATATATTTTTGATTGTTTGTCCATCCTATAAAAATCTAAGAGATAAATACATTTCGCCTCATACTAGAAATGGCCATGAAGTGTCATTGCAAAATGAAAAGAGATTTATAACTCGCTCTGTGGCTTTGTTCATTTTAAAGCACTAAAACGAAGAGAGGAACTGTTATCAGTAAACACAAAACATGCCAGCGTAATTTCAGGAAGACCATTTCGTTATGCAACTGTTTTCTTTTATCATTTTCAGTATATGCGCCAAGCACGTGCGTGTTCTACTTTTGTTCTTGACCTCATTGCAGATAGGTCGGGCCTTTGCAATTAAACTATACGTATATTTAAGTTGAGTTGAGTTGAGTTGAGTTGAATGATTACTAAAACCAGTGTAGATAGCCAAGTCCTGTTGGGTATTACCAGACTAACCAAGGTGGGCTGTGTCATGTCTGACAGGACCTTGAAACCGACCTGATGTAAATAAAATTCAGCGAGAAACTTCGAACAATGGCATTTTAAAGCATTTGTATCATCATTTACGCCTTAATAAACACAATCCATTCCCTCTAAGGACAAAAGTACAAGTTCAACCACATCTTACAGGAAAATACAGCAAGTGTTTCATGAAAATGTCAGCTTTCCAACGGACGTTTTATACACTGCAGTTTTTCATGTGGAGCAAACGAAGATTCTTCATCACCTTTAACAAATATGAGTGTGTAAGAAACATATTGGCAGTATGGGCAAAAAACAACCAGCCATATAAACAAATTTTGCTTTCCAGAGAGAAAAGGGGATGACTTCTGGTTTGATGGACTTCGAATACTTCATCATCTGCTCCTGCTCAAATGTTTCATTTTATCTTTCCCGCACTGTTATCACTTTGTTTTAAAGTTTTGCATTGAAGTCTCAGACAAGAATCGCTATTTACGATTTAAATAAAATCAGCAGCATTTCTTTTCTTTGTTTGTTTGTTTGTTTGTTTCTTTCTTTCTTTCTTGTGGCAGGTATTACTCTGGCATCAAATCAGAATGTAATTCCATCCATTTTAAAAGTTTTTGCGTTCTTTGATTTTTCTCTGCTTTTCCACCAGGGTGTTGAACGTGTACATAAAGGGATTAACAGCAGAGTTTAAAGGAAGCACAAAATATCGCTAGGGCCACATTCACTTGTCCAGAGATGGGAATACCTGCCAAAGCCAACATACCACACAGTCCAACGGGAAACCAGCACATGAAATCTGTTAGTGCAATGCTGATCAACCGCCGAGCTATGGTTATAGCTTGTGACATTTTTGTGGTATTAATTTTCAAAGCATTCTTTTGCACTGACCAGTAAATGAAGGCCTGCCCCAGAGAGATGAATACAAACAGAATAAAGTTAAGAACAATTAAAACACCAACAGCGTAAATTTTTCCTTTAAACGCTTTCACTGTAACAGGTAGTGGAATACAGATACCTGTCTGGCTATAAAACTCCCAGTGTGACATCCATGGCAGTAAAGGCAACGAGGCAAGGAACCAGCCAACCAGCCAGATCAACAGACAGACCAGCGATCCTGTAGTTCGCTTGAAACGGAAGGTGCTGAACGGAAAGCAGAGGACAATAAAGCGATCTAAAGTGATGAGGCAGATGATCAGAGCTGATACTTCACTGGACAGCAAAGACAGGAAGCCAGCCACTTTACAGGTCACGCTGGACTTCCACGCCTCGTCATGATGAAGATATTTGCCACGGAACTGTCATCAGCCACTCCTATGACAGCCATGTAAACCCCCATCAGAAAGTCAGCCATGGTCAGACTGGTGACGAACACACTGAAACCACTTGAGGTCGTGCTTCTTATACACAGACGTGCACAGAAACAGAAGATGTTACCAGATACTGACAGACAGGTCATCAGCCACAGAAACACTCGGTATGACCAGGACCGCAGCAAGTCTTCACACGACGACATTGCATCCTTTGGGGCGTGACAGTGTGACACATCAAAGTCATAGGGGAGTATTTCTCCACAGCATAGTTTATGGTTTTCTGTTGATATGAAGCGTAAGTAGGAAAGCCCTTTGAAATGTCTGGTGGAAAGGTTTTCACAGGACTGCCTTTTAAGTCTAGTTCTGTCAGCAGGGGTGTGAACCTAAAAACCAGATCTCCGATAGTATTAATGTTAGTAAGAGATAAATTCAGTTTATTTAATCGTGGAAATTGCACTAGAACTTTGGAGCCAAACACTGTCAGTGCTGTATGTGACAGATCTATAACTGTGAGCAGTTTGTGTTGGAAAATAGAAAAACTCTTCGTGATAAACCGATGTTATAGGATTGTTACGCAAGAGGACGGCCTGCATGTTAACTAAATGCAGAAAGCAAGACATGTTGATTTGGTGGAGTTCGTTGCCACTGAGGTCAAGAAGCTTCAAGTTTAACACCATTTCATTTCAGTTAAGGTAACCAGAGAACAATTTGCGAGAATTAAATGTATAAGATAGACGTTACTTTTTGTTTCAGCTGGTGTCATACCAGTACTCGTGGCATCTAATGATCGGAGCTGGGGGGGAAAGCTCAGCATGGAAGCGCTGAAGACATAAGAAACTGTGGCCTTGACAGAGACAGCCGTCAGGACAGTCAAGATTGCACCATAGTTCGTCAGCGTGTAATGGACAGTGAGGCCAGTCATCACATATGTGATCAATGTGCAAAATATCACAGAAAACCTGCACTGGAAAAACCCTGGACATGTCATCTTCTCGCATTCTTGTTCGTCACCATGGTCAATGCAGTCGTACATCCCATTGCATCGTGTGTGTACAGTGGCAGGCAGTCATTGTGCTCACCATGGCATCGATAGTGACTGTCAGGACATGGTTCACTGGAGTTCATTTGTATAGTGACAAACTTATTGATGCCATCAAAATTGATCAGAGCAGGTGATGGAAAGCGTTTGTATACAACATATCGTATTTTGTATTGCTGACAAAACTTCTCATCTGACTCATCCTGACAATGGGATATCTGATCACACACACTGTCATAAGGTAAACACTGACCCGTTGGAGCACGTGAACGTCTTACTACAACGCTGATGGTGACAGAATGATTCATCAGTAGAATCCAGACAGTCAGCTGTAAAGTCACACACCAGAGTGTATGGCAGCGTGGTGACGCCATCACGGCATGCAAATGTTGGGGTTAATGGCATAAGATTGTTGGGGTTCATCATGTCCATGTGTGATTCTTGATGTGAATAATAACAGATGGATGTACGCTCCTGACTACAGATCTGATAATGGTTGGAACCACACAAGAGGAATGTATAGGTCACGTGACCATCATGACACACCATCAGATGACGTTGTTTCATAGGCGGATGTCTACTGGCCAAGACAATCCCCTTTGGGTAATGTGGGTTTTCTTTCAGTTTTGTTACCATTACTTCACAAAGTAATGCACAGGGATGAAAATAGAGCATAGCGAGCATCATCTGTCTAAGCGAAAGTAGTAGAAAGTTCTTTTCACCATCTTGCCTGTCGTAGCGATAAACAAATGTATGATAAAAAAACACTGTTCTTACTACAAACACTAAACCGGTACATATTAGACAAAGATAAGTCATTTGAATACAAACCACTGAACAAATTCTCCAATGACCAATGTCTGTTTGTTTTGTTGGCTAGTACACTGTATGGATCATACAGACACTTTGGAAAACTTAGTGTTCCCCCTATCCTATTCCAGCATTGGTCACATCATTTCTTAGGCAGCGTGTTTGCCCACCTTTCAACAGAGACCAGATGATTTATAGCAATGGTCACACAAGTCCACCACCACCCTGACACCGGGGACTGCTGAAGAGGCAGTGTTCTGTTTCATCCCGGCCATCTTCACACTCTGTCTTCAGGTTACAGGTCAGGTGGGGATGGAGAATGGTGTAGTGCTCCACCGAGCAGTTCCAAAGGCCAGAGGACAGTTTGTGGAACACTTTGTTGTGTGGAAGAAAAAAAGAAAAGAAAAGCTGGAAGCATGCTGTATGGAGTTCTCTAATACACGTCGCCTTGTGAACTGACACAATAATATTTCCTTTCTGTAGTTTGTGAACACTGACGAACGAACTTGAAGAGAGAATGCGTTTCCGTGAATATCTTGCACCAGTAAATTCTACACAAATAGATCTAGAATTTACAGTATGTTGTTTGGAACTTAACACAAGTGTATGATTCTCCGGCACAGATATTTCTACCTTTAGGCGAGGGGCGTTGTTCCCACTTCCATTTCTCCCCATTGTGACGTAACCCGTAAATTGTGAGGTCATTACAAGCACCAGGCTTCTGTGTACTTTGGAGGTGAGTTGATTTAAGGTGCAGAAAAAAGAACATTATGAGGATGAACACATTGGTACAGAGCAGATGTACAGAGCACAGAAGAGAACTGAGCAAGTCACAGGCATTGGGGGGGGGGGGGAGGGAGTAGTAAGATAGAGGACTACAACATCTACAGGATAGGATGGATATTGGAATTCAGTCAGTCAGTTATGCCTGTCCTCCCGAAGCATAGGCCGCCGACAACAATCCGCCAGAGTCCTCGGTCCTGGGCTGCCCTCTTCTAGTTGTTTCTGAGTGTGTCCCATCTTCTTGCTGTCTGTCTCAAGTTTCCATCGCCAGGTGTTCCTTGGCAGTCCTCTTTTTCGTTTTCCCTTGGGGGTTCCATGATAACGCCTGTCTGGTGATGTTACTGGCTGGCTTCCTCAGGGTGTGCCCCAATCCATCCCCATCTTCTGCGCTGGATCTCATCTTCAGTTGGCAGTTGGTTGGTACGCTGCCACAGGTCTGAGTTGCTGATGGTGTTGGGCCAGTGGATCTGGAGGATTCTTCTCAGGCAGCTGTTGATGAAAGTCTGCACTTTTCTGGTGGTGGTCTTTGTTGTCCTCCATGTCTCAGCTCCATACAGTAGCACTGACTTGATGTTGGAGTTGAACACATTGATCTTCGTGCGAGTTGATACCACCTTGGAGCTCTATATGTTCTTCAGCTGCAAGTATGCTGCCCTTGCTTTGCCGATTCTTGCTCTGACGTCTGCGTCTGTGCCACCCCCTGCTTGTCAATGATGCTGCCCAGATATGTTAAGGCCTCCACTTCTTCCAGCTCGCTTCCATGCAGTGTGACTGGGCCCTCACTTTTCTGTTGATCTTGGGGGATCTTGGTCTTGCCCTCATGGATCTTGAGACCAACTTGTGAAGAGATGGCTTCCAGCTCTCTTGTCTTTGTCCTGCATCTGGTTGGTGGCTGTGGGAAAGCAGGGTTAAGTCGTCAGCAAAGTCCAAGTCATTAGCTGGTCCCATAGTGTCCACTGGATTCCATTTTTTCTGTGTGCTGTTGACCTGTTCATGGTCCAGTCCATCACCAGGAGGAAAAGAAAAGGCAACAGGAGACAGCCTTGTCTGACTCCAGTCCTCACCCCAAAGCTGTCTGTGAGCTGTCCACCATGGACCACCCGGCAAGTCATTCCTTTGTAGGAGTTCTTGATCAAGGTGACAGTTTTTTGGCACTCCATAATGGCCGTAGCAGCTCTCAAACGTTTCGCTTCTCATAGTCTCAAAACGAAAAGTCATAGATTGTACAACAGTTGATGACAGCGATGTTCCATTCTAAAGACTGCTCAACGATGATGCGCAAGGTGCCCAATTGGTGGCGTGCGTGCGTGCGTGTGTGCGTGCATGCGTGCGTGCGTGCGTGCGTGCGTGCGTGCGCGCGCGCGCCGCGCGCGCGTGTGTGTGTGTGTGTGATGGCAGGGAAGGTAAGACAGGACCAAGAAAGTTTACAAAGAAATACGTCAGTCATCGAGACAGCCTGCAATCAAAAGTGAAGCCACATACATAATCTGCTTCAGAGCGGAACCGTACTGTGTCCCCAGTGTTAATACACCTTATCAAGAAAACTTAAAAAGATACAAAAAAATGTGAAAAAAATGTGTCAAACAACAATATTACAATAATCACCACAGAAAACTGCACGACCAGTGGTTGTGAGCCAGCAATGTTCACTGGACCTTTCAGTCCAAAGTGTGCGATTATTCATTTTGTGTGAGTAATGTCTTATGTTTCTGTGCCCCATGTGGGTATGAAATAAAACAATTGCCTTGTCAAGCAAACAGTTGGTAAGAATGGTGATGCCTCGTGCGCTGTGTGTGGGATGTGAAGGTGGGGGTGGGTGGAGGGGTCGTCTTGGAAAGAAGCGGTTTCTGGACTTGACAGGGACTCTGAAGTATACACTGACTGATTCTCGTGCCTAGGAAGGTGTTTGACAGCTATCAACGTTTCAAGATTGACTTAGAAAATGATGACATATGACAATTTGACAAGATAAGTGATTAATCGTTCTTCATTTTCGATGCCCTGAGTGCTGTTTATCTTGCCCGAAGAGGATCTAAAAACTCCGAAACGATGA
>JADBJO010035406.1:0-12288 GCA_016801955.1 Conus betulinus | reverse complement strand
ATAACGACAGAAAAGAGTTGTTTTCAACACCTTTGTTCAGTCAAGCGAAACCATATCCACAGTTTTGGAGAGTACATCTTTTAGTTCGGATGCCCAACATGATTTTTCATTTTAGGGGAGAGCTGAAAAATTGCTTCCATGCATGAGTATTCGATGCATGAGTATGTACTTTTTCAAAACACTTCCATGGAATCTAGACCCCAGATTTCTGAGCCATACAAGAAGACTGGTCAGACCTGCGCATCAAAGATTTTAATGTACGTCTGTCTTGCAGTTTCACTGAGTTTGAGATGAACTCTTCATTACAATGTGGCTGACCCTTGCACAAAACTCAAACCTTGTTGTAAATGTAAAAACGAAATATGTATAAATGTTCACAACTTCCAGCTCCTTGCCATCCACTATGGGCACCAACATCCCTTGCAGATATTTGACAGTAAATTCATTCATCTCTGAAATAAAAATCAAATTAACACAGTCGTTGAAATGGGGAAAAAAAGATAGTTGAGATCACACATTTCCAGCCCAACAGGACATCGACAGATATGTTTTAGAAATCCATTTCTTTAACATTTGATACAATTAATATAACAAAAAACGGTCAACAATCGCACTCACACCACACATACAGAACAAAATTCGCACACACACGTACACTAGCACATTTAATGCACACATTGATATGAAGAAAACATGCTTATCATGGACTCTTTAAAACACGGTATGTTGCTGTCATATTTGCAATGGCGTACCAAGGATAGGCCATTGCAAAGATGAGACAGCAGCATAGCTCATTATAGTGGCACAAAGATTACTAAGGTATCTGGCATTAAGGATAAGCAAATGCAAATTGTCATTAGGACTAGTAACCCAAACCACCTATCTGTAAGAACAAGTCTCATTCATACCGAACACACACACACACACACACACACACACACACACACACACACACACACACACACACCACGTCTGCACGTGCTGATTTACAGACGTGCACTTCCAAACACGGACCAAACAAAAAAAACCTATTTGTTGGGGAGTAGTAACAGCATCTTGTTTTACTGTAATATTTGCAAAGGCGTATCAGTGATAGGCCTCTGCAGATATTTGACAGTAAAACCAGTGATCTTTTGATTAAAGACCAAACGACACCAGAAATTAAAAGTAAGCTAATGATGTTTGAGATCACACACTTCCAGCCGACAGGACATCAGATATGTTTTGGAAATCAATTTCTTCCAAATTTGAGGAGATTAACATAACAATAACGACAACAGAAACTGGTACACGACATGTACTCTGCACACATAGATATAAAGAAAAACATGTTTATCACCCATGGACTCTTTACGACAGGGTATGTTGCTGTAATATTTGCAATGGCCTACCAAGGAAGGGCATAACTCATACAGTGGTACAAAAAGTTCAGACCAGTGTCTGGCATTAAGGATAGTCTCGTTCATACCGAACACACACACACACACACACACACACACCCACACACACACACACACTGACACTGACTGACTGAAACCATTTACACACATATTAACACACACAACACACACACTGACACACACACACACACACACACACACACACACACACACACACACACTGACAAACCAATTTATTGTCAGATTAACTCACACACACACACACACACACACACACACACACACACACACACACACACACACACACACACCTCTGAACATGCAGATAAGCACACATGAATGTCCAAACACAGACAAAAAAAAAAAAACCTATTGTCAAGGAGTAATCACAGCATGCTGCTTTACTGTAATATTTGTATGGCGTGTCAGTGATAGGCCTTTGCAGATATTTGACAATAAATCCGTTCATCTTTGAAATAAAGACCAAATTAACACCAGTCATTGAATGAAAAAAAAAATGATAGTTGAGATCACACATTTTTAGTCCAACAGAGCATCGACAGATATGTTTTAGAAATCCATTTCTTAAACAGTTTGATACAATCAATATAACAAAAGAATCCCACTCTCACCACACACACAGAACAAGGTTCGCACAGACACACGTACACTAGCATATATAATGCACACATTGATATGAAGAAAACATGCTTATCATGGACTCTTTAAACAGGCTATGTTGCTGTCATATTTGCAATGAGTACCAATGATAGGCTATTGCAAAGATGAGACAGCAGCATAGGTCATATAGTGGCACAAAGATTACTAAAGTATCTGGCATTAAGGATAAGCAAATACAAATGGTCATTAGGACTAGTAACCAAACACATCCATCCGAAAGAACAAGTCCCATCATACCCAATACACACACACACACACACACACACACACACACACACACACACACACACACACACACACACACACACACACACACACACACACACACACACACACTGCACGTGCTGATTTACAGTCATGCACTTCCAAACACAGACCAAACAAAAAACAACCTATTTGTTGGGGAGTAGTAACAGCATTTGTTTTACTGTAATATTTGCAAAGACGTATCAGTGACAGGCCCTTGCAGATATTTGACAGTAAATAGCAGCAATCTTTTAAATAAAGACCAAACACACACCAGACATTAAAAGTAAACAAACGACATTTGAGATCACACATTTCTAGCCCACAGGACATCAGATAGGTTTTGGAAATCAATTTTCTTCCAAATTTAAGATTAACATAACAATAACGACAACAAAATCTCGCTCACACCAAACATATAGAACAAGGTTCACAGAAACTGGTACACGAGCACATATACTGCACACATAGATATGAAGAAAAAATGTTTATCACCCATGGACTCCTTACGACAGGGTATGTTGCTGTAATATTTGCAATGGCCTATCAAGGAAAGGCATAACTCATACAGTGGTACAAAGTTCAGACCATTAGTATCTGGCATTAAGGATAGTCACTCATTCATACTGACACACACACACACACACACACACACACACACACACACACACACACACACACACACACACACACACGATGCAGATAAGCACACATGAATGTCCAAACACACACAAAAGCAAAAACAAACCTATTTGTCAAGGAGTAATCACAGCATGCTGCTTCACTGTAATATTTGCAATGGCGTGTTAGTGATAGGCCCTTGCAAATATTTGACAGTAAATCCATTCATCTTTGAAATAAAGACCAAATTAACACCAGTCATTGAAATGGAAAAAAAACATGATAGTTGAGATCACACATTTCCAGCTCAAAAGGACATCGACAGATATGTTTTAGAAATCCATTTCTTCAACATTTGATACAATTGATATAACAAAAAACGGTCAACAATCCCACTCACACCGCACATACAGAACAAGGTCGCACACACACGTACACTAGCGCATATAATGCACACTTTGATATGAAGAAAACATGCTTATCATGGACTCTTTAAAACACGGTATGTTGCTGTCATATTTGCAATGGCGTACCAAGGATAGGCCATTGCAAAGATGAGACAGCGCATAGCTCATATAGTGGCACAAAGATTACTAAAGTATCTGGCATTAAGGATAAGCAAATACAAATTGTCATTAGGACTAAACCAAACCATCCATCTGTAAGAAAAAAGTCTCATTCATACCGATACCAACACACACACACACACACACACACACACACACACACACACACACACACACACACACACACACACACACACACACACACACACACTGTCTGCACGTGCTGATTTACAGACGTGCACTTCCAAACACGGACCAAACAAAAACAACCTATTTGTTGGGGAGTAGTAACAGCATCTCTTGTTTTACTGTAATATTTGCAAAGGCGTATCAGTGATAAGCCCTTGCAAATATTTGACAGTAAAACCAGTAATCTTTTAAATAAAGACCAAACTGACACCAGACATTAAAAGTAAACAAATGACATTTGAGATCACACATTTCTAGCCCACAGGAGATCAGATAGGTTTCGGAAATCAATTTTCTTCCAGATTTGATAAGATTAACATAACAAATAACAACAACAATCTCGCTCACACCAAACATATAGAACAAGGTTCACAGAGACTGGTACATGAGCACATATACTGCACACACACATAGATATGAAGAAAAATATGTTTATCACCCATGGACTCTCTACGTCAGGGTATGTTGCTGTAATATTTGCAATGGCCTACAAAGGAAGGCATAACTCATACAGTGGTACAAAGTTCAGACCAGTATCTGGCATTAAGGTTAGTCTCATTCATACTGAACACACACACACACACACACACACACACACACACACACACACACACACACACACACACTGCACGTGCAGATAAGCACACATGAATGTCCAAACACAGACAAAAAAAAAAAAACCCTATTTGTCAAGGAGTAATCACACAGCATGCTGCTTTACTGTAATATTTGCAATGGCGTGTCAGTGATAGGCCCTTGCAGATATTTGACAGTAAATCCATTCCTCTTTGAAATAAAGACCAAATTAACACCAGTCATTAAAATGGGAATGAAATGAGAGTTGAGATCACACATTTCCAGCCCACAGGACATCGAGAGATATGTTTTAGAAATCCATTTCTTCAACATTTGATACAACTGATATAAAGAAAAAAACGGTCAACAATCCCACTCACACACATATACAGAACAAGTCCGCACAGACACGTACACTAGCACATATAATGCACACATTGATATGAAGAAACATGCTTATCATGGACTCTTTAAAACAGGCTATGTTGCTGTCATATTTGCAATGGCGTACCAAGGATAGGCCATTGCAAAGAGGAGACAGCAGCATAGCTCATATAGTGGCACAAAGATTACTAAGTATCTGGCATTAAGGATAAGCAAATACAAATGGTCATTAGGACTAGTAACCAAACCATCCATCTGTAAGTAAAAAGTCTCATTCACACCGAATACATGGACATACACACACACACACACACACACACACCACCACACCACACACACACACACACACACACACACACACACACACACACACACACACACACACACACACATCTGTACGTGCTGATTTACAGTCACGCACTTCCAAACACGGACCAAACAAAAACAACCTATTTGTTCGGGAGTAGTAACAGCATCTGTGTTTTACTGTAATATTTGCAAAGGCGTATCAGTGATAGGCCCTTGCAGATATTTGACAGTAAAACAGTAATCTTTTTTAATAAAGACCAAACTGACACCAGACATAAAAGTAAACAAATGAACATTTGAGATCACACACACATTCTAGCCCACAGGATATCAGATAGGTTTTGAAAATCAATTTCTTCCAAATTTGATAAGATTAACATAACAATAACGACAACAATCCCGCTCACACCAAACATATAGAACAAGGTTCACAGAGACTGGTACACGAGCACATATACTGCACACATATATATGAAGAAAACATGTTTATCACCTATGGACTCGTCACGACAGGTTATGTTGCTGTAATATTTGCAATGGCCTACCAAGGAGAGGCATAACTCATACAGTGGTACAAAGTTCAGACCAGTATCTGGCATTAAGGATAGTCTCATTTATACTGAACACACACACACACACACACACACACACACACACACACACACACACACACACACACACACCTCTGCACGTGCAGATAAGCACACATGAATGTCCAAACACAGACAAAGCAAAAAAAACTATATTTGTCAAGGAGTAATCACAGCATGCTGCTTTACTGTAATATTTGCAATGGCGTGTCAGTGACAGGCCCTTGCAGATATTTGACAGTAAATCCATTCATCTTTGAAATAAAGACCAAATTAACACCAGTCATTGAAATGGAAAAAAAAATGAAGTCTTCAAGTTGGTACAACTGTTATAACACATTTGATGCACACATGTTATAACAAAACTTTCAACACAGTGCCACTCACACCACAAGCAACATACAAAAACGAACAAGGTGCCACTCACACACACGTACAGAACAAGGTTCACACACACACGTACACTAGCACATATAATGCACACATTGAAATGAAGAAAACATGCTTATCATGGCCTATTTAAAACGGGGTATGTTGCTGTCATATTTGCAGTGGCGTACCAAGGATAGGCCATTGCAAAGATGAGACAGCAGCATAGCTCATATAGTGGCACAAAGATTACTAGGACTAGTAACCAAACCACCATCTGAAAGAACAAGTCTCATTCATACTGAATACACACACACACACACACACACACACACACACACACTCTCTCTCTCTCTCTCTCTCTCTCTCTCTCTCTCTCTCTCTCACACACACACACACACACACACACACACACACACACACACACACACACACACACACACACACACACACACACACACACACACACACACTGCACATCTGCACGTGCTGATTTACAGGCATGCACTTCCAAACAAGTACCAAACAAAAAAACCTATTTGTTCGGGAGTAGTAACAGCATCTTGTTTTACTGTAATATTTGCAAAGACGTATCAGTGACAGCCCTTGCAGATATTTGACAGTAAAAACTAGTGATTTTTTAAAATAAAGACCAAACAAACACCAGGCATTAAAAGTAAACAAACGATATTTGAGATCACACATTTCTAGCCCAACAGGGCATCGGCGGATATGTTTTAGAAATCCATTTCTTCAACATTTGATACAATTAATTCAACAATTCAATATACCACACATACAACAACAAAAAAGTTGCACACACACGTACACTAGCACATTTAATGCACACACATTGATATGAAGAAAACATGCTTATCATGGACTCTTTAAAACAGCCTATGATGCTGTCATATTTGCAATGGCGTACCAAGGATAGGCCATTGCAAAGAGGAGACAGCAGCATAGCTCATTATAGTGGCACAAAGATTACTAAAGTATTTGGCATCAAGGATAAGCAAATACATATTGTCATTAGGACTAGTAACCAAACCATCCATCTGAAAGAACAAGTCTCATTCATACCGAACACACACACACACACACACACACACACACACACACACACACACACACACACACACACACACACACACACACACACACACACACACACACACACACACACACACACACACACACACACACACACACACACACACACACACACACACACACACACACGTCTGTACGTGCTGATTTACAGATGTGCACTTCCAAACACGGACCAAACAAAACAACCTATTTGTTCAGGAGTAGTAACAGCTCGTGTTTTACTGTAATATTTGCAAAGGCGTATCAGTGATAGGCCCTTGCAATATTTTTAACCAGTAAAACCAGTAATCTTTTGAATAAAGACCAAATCTTTTGAATAAAGACCAAACGACACCAGAAATTAAAAGTGAACTAGTGATATTTGAGATCACACATTTCTAGCCCATAGGACATCAGATAGGTTTTGGAAAATCAGTTTCTTCCAAATTTGATAACATTAACATAACAATAACAACAACAATCTCGCTCACACCAAACATATAGAACAAGGTTCACAGAAAACTGGTACACGAGCACATATACTGCACACATAGATATGAAGAAAATATGTTTATCAGCCATGGACTCTCTACGACAGGGTATGTTGCTGTAATATTTGCAATGGCCTATCAAGGAAAGGCATAACTCATACAGTGGTACAAAGTTCAGACCAGTATCTGCCATTAAGGATAGTCTTATTCACACTGAACACACACACACACACACACACACACACACACACACACACACACACACACACACACACACACCTCTGCACGTGCAGATAAGCACATGAATGTCCAAACACAGACAAAGCAAAAAAAACCTATTTGTCAAGGAGTAATCACAGCATGCTGCTTTACTGTAATATTTGCAATGGCGTGTCAGTGATAGGCCTTTGCAGATATTTGACAATAAATCCATTCATCTTTGAAATAAAGACCAAATTAACACCAGTCATTGAAATGGAAAAAAAAATGAGAGTCTTCAACATTTGGTACAACTGTTATAAAACAAAACGGTCAACAATGCACTTGTGAGATGATTTTAACGTGGTGACAGCCCTGATGTGGCCCTTTGCGGTCGGTTGGGCTATAAGCAACATATCTTATCTTATCCTAATAATGCCACTCACACCACACACACACAGAACAAGGTTCGCACACAGACGTACACTAGCACATTTAATGCACACATTGATATGAAGAAAACATGCTTATCATGGCCTATTTAAAACGTATGTTGCTGTCATATTTGCAATGGCGTACCAAGGATATAGGCCATTGCAAAGATGAGACAGCAGCATAGCTCATATAGTGGCACAAAGATTACTAGGACTAGTAACCAAACCATCCATCTGAAAGAACAAGTCTCTTCATACTGAAATACACACACACACACACACACACACACACACACACTCTCTCTCTCACACTCTCTCTCTCTCTCCTCTCACTCTCACACACACACACACACACACACACACACACACGCACACACACACACACACACACACACACACACACATGTACACATCTGCACGTGCTGATTTACAGGCATGCACTTACAAACAACCAAACAAAAAAACAACCTATTTGTTCGGGAGTAGTAACAGCATCTTGTTTTACTGTAATATTTGCAAAGACGTATCAGTGACAGGCCCTTGCAGATATTTGACAGTAAAACTAGTGATTTTTTTAAATAAAGACCAAACTAACACCAGACATTAAAAGTAAACAAACGATATTTGAGATCACACATTTCTAGCCCACAGACATCAGATAGGTTTTGGAAATCAATTTCTTCCAAATTTGATAACATTAACATAACAATAACGACGACAATCTCGCTCACACCAAACATATAGAACAAGGTTCACAGAGACTGGTACACGAGCACATATACTGCACACATAGATATGAAGAAAAACATGTTTATCACCCATGGACTCTTTACGTCAGGGTATGTTGCTGTAAAATTTGCAATGGCCTATCAAGGAAAGGCATAACTCATTTAGTGGTACGAAGTTCAAACCAGTATCTGGCATTAAGGATAGTCTCATTCATACCGAACACACACACACACACACACACACACACACACACACACACACACACACACACACACACACACTCTGCACGTGCAGAGAAGCACACATGTGATTCACACACGTGTGAAGTGAGGAGTCTCACTTTCAGCAGAGTCTGATACACTAGTGGCTGCAGAAGAAGGCCGCCCACGCCTCTTCCGTACATGCTGACTCTCTTCTTCTTGGCAGGCCTTCTGGTTCCGTGCCTTGGCATGCTCAAGGTGACCACTGTGACAAGAAGATCCATAACATTTTCTGTGCCACTTTGCTTTCACATCTTTAAGATTGGAGGCAGTGTACCCATGCGAACGCCCACTGATCAGTGCATGATCAGCATCTCTATGCTGTCATCTTTCGTGCACAAACTGAAGGAACTTTGCGTAGGGTTCCTCTGATGGTTCAGTCACTAAGACACCAGTGCCAGGCTCCTGACACTGAATACACAGTTTCAAATCAGTTTCTGGTCTTGGTTTCTTACTGGTTCTGGGCTCCATCTGTGTGACTGCTCCTAACGGCTCATGCACTTCAATCTGCAACACACGAAACTAGGGGTAATGTAGATGTTTATTTCTTATTTCTAAGGCCTTAACTATCATGCAAACGTTAGCTGATATGGATCATCACTGCATCTTCCTGAAGAGGAGAAAGTGAGATCTCAGTATCATATGCTGGTTTGGATGGGTCGTGGCTGCGAAAGTTCAACAAGAAGTTAGTTGTATGATCATAAACAGGATAAACAGATAATCTGTAATGAAAACACTAATAGTTCAGATTGAATATTTGTCGGAAACACTTTAGAAAACACAATGTAGCATTCTGGCACTCCACACTCTGAAACAGAGCGTGATAGATACTGTACGTTGGGTCAAAAATGACCTTTCAGCTTTGATGCTGTGTCAAATTTACTGAAGGCCCACAGAAAAAATGGCGACATTTTTCCACTTCCTGGCAATGCTAAAAAACACATTCATAATAGTTGCAAAAAATTAACATGCAAAACCGACGGGAATCCCAGTCTGTTACACACACACACACACACACACACACACACACACACACACACACACACACAGAGAGAGAGAGAGAGAGAGAGAGAGAGAGAGAGAGAGAGAGAGAGAGAGAGAGAGAGAGAGAGAGGAGAGAGAGAGAGAGAGAGAGAGAGAGAGAGAGAGAGAGAGAGAGTTTAGAGAGAGAGAGAGAGAGAGAGAGAGAGAGAGAGAGATGTAAAATGACAATTTCTCGATGGTGATTTTTTTTGTACTTAATTCCCTTTCTTTCTCATTCGTTTCATATATCTTTTTTTTCATTTCATAGGCTTATCCATTCTTTCCTTCGCTATTTTTTTTCAGCAGCAGAGAGAGAGAGAGAGAGAGAGAGAGAGAGAGAGAGAGAGAGAGAGAGAGAGAGAGAGAGAGAGAGAGAAATGTAACACTCATGCAGACATTCTTCATAAACATATTTCATGAAGGACATATTCATAGAAACCGTTACCGTTATCTTTCTATTCATGCTCTCTCTGACAACGATACTATGTGTACACACATATATTTAAAAAAAAAAAACACCTGGCACATCATTCATCTCAACAGCACGTTACGCTGCTATAATATTTGCAATGGCGTACCAAACGTAGGCCATAGCAAAGACTGAACAGCAAAATGCTTGTTAATTTCTACTTAGTGTACTATAACACCAGGCATATCATTGATATTACTCCTAAAGCTGGCAAGAAATGGAATGTAAAAGTCAGTAACACCTAAATAAATCATATGTGTCCAAGTGATCAAAGCATGAAAGGTCTTTTACCGAGTTAAACACGTGATCTGTTGCGTTTGCCTTGAATAAAGAAGAGCGCACTTGTCCTCTGTAGCGTCACCTTGAACAAAGCAAAACACAGTTGTTCTCTGTTGTAGAAGCAAAACCTAGGAAAGACACAGGCATTAAACCCTGGGAAGAAAAACACTAAAACCTAGGAAAGAAGTCACCAAATCCTGAGAAAGAAAAAAAATACACCAAACCCTGGAAAATTTGAAGACACAAAAAACACCGGGAAAGAGGACATTAAACCCTAGAAAGAATAGAAAACTATACCACATGGAACCCTGGCGATGAAGGAAACATCCAAACAAGGGAGAGAGCGAAGGCGATGATTCCTGGGCGTTGCTGGTGCGGTGGTGGAGTTAAGATTGTTTTGCTTGTGGTATGGCGGTGGAGGATGTGGTGATAGTGGTAGTGGGATGGTGGTAGTGGTGGTGGTGTGGGTGGTCGTGTTGATGGTGCTGTGGTGGTTGTGCTGGGGGTGTGTGTGGTGGTGGTGTGGTGGTCGTGTTTATGGTGAGGGTGGTGGTGGTGGTGGTGGTGGCGGTGATGATGTGGTGGTGGTGTGGTGTGTGTGGTGGTGGTGGTGGTGGGGTTGTGGTGAGGTTGTGGTGTGTGCTTGTAGTGGTATGGTGGTGGGAGTGGTATTGGTGTGGTAGTGTGTGTGGTGGTGTGGTGTCGTGGTGCCATGGTAGAGTGGTGGTGGCCTGAGCCAGTTTGGCCTGGGATTGGGTGGGTCAGGGAAGGTCAGTGAGGGTCGGGAGGGTCAATCTGGCCTGGGCCACCTTGCCTGGGCCAGACTGGCCAAAGCTGGCCTGGGCCTAAGCCAGCCTAGGTCTGGGCCCTGGCCATGGGGTAGGGTAGGGAAGGGTAGGGTAGGGTAGGATAGGGTAGGGGTCGGGAAGGGTCAGCCTTGCCTTAGCCACCTAGCCTGAGCCAGTTTCACCGGGCTGGCCTGGGAATCTAGGACGAGACAAAGAGCAGTAAAACACTTCTTGTTCAAATAACCACCTTTCCCAGACACATGAACAATCTGACACCCAGCTGGCCGATGACCGATCCATGGATACCTCCAATTCTCTCGCCTCACAATCATGTCATGAAAAGATAAACATCCCCTGCACACTGGTCCCAGGATGCACAGCAACTCCTTCAACTGCATCCATCTATGGAACACAACAGAAGGCAGCCAGCAACTCTGATTCCCGAGGACCATCACCCTGACTGATGAATCACCAGAAAAGGGAATCATGCGCAGAATGAATGGTAATGGTTACACCAGAGACAAATGTGTACATATACATCTATATGTACGTATTTCTCTAGCCAGGCTTCTTTAGAACCCCCTGCCCCTTCCT
>JADBJO010035404.1:10000-12291 GCA_016801955.1 Conus betulinus | reverse complement strand
TAGCATGTAGTGTACATGTGAGTGTGGATAATAATGATGATGACGATGATGATAACGACCACACCACACCCACACTCATACATCGAAGCCAGGATGCAGTACCAACAGGTGAACAGAGAAGTCAGAAAGAAGATGTAGACAGCCGAGGAATATTGGATAGAGGAGCAGTGCGAAGCAATTGAGAAAGACATGGAAGCAGGGAACAGCAAAGAAGCCTACAACACACTTAAGACCCTCAGTAAGACCAATCAGACAAGATCAGTGGTCATCGAAGATAAGGATGGCAAGCTACTGACAGAGAATGAAAAAGTCCTGAAGAGGTGGACAGAATACTGTGAGGGCCTCTACAATTACCAGCCCAACCCAGACACATCCATTTTGCAGGACAACCAACGACCCAGCAGACAGTGAGAACAGTCTCCAAGTACTGAAGGAGGAGGCTGAGGCCGCGATACAGAGTCTGAAGCCAGGGAAATCCCCAGGAGTAGGACAACGTCCCAGCTGAGCTTTTGAAATATGGAGGGAAAGGGAAAACAGAGGCACTGACAATGCTATGTCAGAAGATCTTGTGAGAAAAGGAGTCACCAACAGAGTGGACCCAGTCACTGGTGATTCCTGTACCCAAGTAGGGCAACCTCAAGCATTGCCAAAACTACAGGACTATAAGTCTGATCAGCCACCCCAGCAAAATCGTGTCTCGCATCATCCTCAACCGACTGAAATCCAAGGCTGAGGAACTGCTATCAGAAGAACAAGCAAATTTTTAGAAGAGGGCGGAGCACTGTGGAACAAATTTTCAACTGCCAAGTCCTGATTGAAAAGCATCTACAACACCAAAAGGACCTCTTCCACAGCTTCATCGACTTTAAGAAGGCATTTGACCCGGGTGTGGCACAACGGCCTATGGCAGGTTCTGAGATACTTCAACATTGATGAGGGGTTCGTCCAAGTCACCCAGGCCCTCTATGAACATTACAGCAGCACAGTACTCCTCAATAGCCAGCAGGGCCAGTTCTGCCCGAAACACAGTCGGAGCCAGGCAAGGATGCCTTCTATCTCCAGTACTTTTTAGCATCTTTTCTGGAGAGAATCATGCAAGAGACCCTTGAAGTCCATCACACCTCCATCAGCATTGGCGGCAGGCCGGTCTGCAACCTTCGTTCCACAGACGATGTCGACCTCATTGGGGGCAGCAACACCGAGCTCCAGGATCTCACAAACAGACTTGTTGCAAGAGCAAGTGCCTACGAGATGGAGGTCAGCACAAAGAAGTCAAAGTCATGGTCAACAGTAACAGCAGTGTGCAACATAACCATGAATGGTGAGCTCCTGGAAGAAGTGACCAGCTTCAAATACTTGGGAGCAACCTTGTCAAAAGATGGCACCTGCACAGCAGAAATCTGAATCAAGATCAATTTGCATCAGCAGCGATGGCCAGACTGAACAGGGTGTGGAAGAGCAACATCAAATTCCACACAAAATTCTGGCTCTACAAGTCACTAGTAGTCTCTCCATCCTGTTATATGTTTGCGAGACATGGACACTGATGGTCGGAACAGGAAGCAGAATCCAGGCGTTTGAGACCAAGTGCCTGAGGAAATACTCTGCATCTCCCACAAGGAGCACAAGACCAATGATTATGTGCGGAATCTGGTCACCAAGCTAGCTGGGCCCCACAAAACACTACTGGCAAGCATCAAACGACGGAAGATGGCATTGTCTGCCCACGTCATACGTCACGACGCCTCTCCCAAGACCATCCTCCATGGTACCGTTGAAGGAAGGCGCAGACTAGGACGGCAGAGAAAAAGCTGGTCTGAAAACACAAAGGATTGGACCAAAATTGACCATGCCGGATCTCCTGATGACAGCTGCCAACAGAAGAGCCTGGAGAGAAACGATGGCTGCCTCATCACATACCCCCAAAGACCCCCCATCGGTCAGGAAATGAGTGAGTGAGTGACACGTATACACAGAGAGAGAAAGAGAGAGAGAGAGAGAGAGAGAGAGAGAGAGAGAGAGAGAGAGAAGACACACACACACACACACGCACACATACGGAGAGAACACACACACACACACACACACACACACACACACACACACACACACACACACACACACACACGCACGCACGCACGCACGCACGCACGCACACACACACACACACACCATGTTTTTATTTGCATAATTCTTTATTTATTCACGTCTAGGGACCCCATTTAAGTATACTGCATAGCCTGAGAAAAAGGCACACAAAGAGAGGATCAGGAACAATGCACAAATATAGC
>JADBJO010035404.1:5000-7500 GCA_016801955.1 Conus betulinus | reverse complement strand
AGACAGATTTTAAATATGTCTGTTGAAATTTTGTTTTAAATGCGATGGGTTGTAAATAACAATGCCAGAACTATGCCAGGACACCCATGGTCCTTTCCATAGAGGGATTTTTCCCTCTGAGTTAGCAATGATTCTGACCCCAATTTTCTGAAAGATCCTTCGAATGAGACTATAAGCCGAGGTTCCTTATATGAACGCATGGATAAACCTTGCGTATGCGTAAAATCTCATCCCTAGCTTCCTGGAGAGGTCAGTTTGATCGCTGGAATGAATGACACGTATACATACAGCAAGCATTCCCCTTAAAAAATGAAGAATTGAGCGAAAGTCTGAGTGACTGATATTCGACTGAATGACACGAAGAAAAAACAAACGAATGATTAGCGCCAACAGGCAGTTATTCGTTGTGTTCTACCCTGGTAGGCAACCCGTTGTGTGAACGTGAGGATGGATAAAGCAGTAAAAGTTTGGTCTTCACCCAAGGATAGGCATTATGTAATGATCATCATCATCATAGTGATGACAGGAGAAGAAGAGGAGGAGGAGGAGGAAGAATCATCATCATCATCATCATCTTCATCATCATCATCATCACCAGCATCAGCAGCAGCAGCATCATCATCCATCATCATCATCATCATCATCATCATCATCATCATCACTAATACTAATAAGAACTCACTTTCCGTTCACTGGAAATAGCTGTTGACAACGTACAACCACACTCATGCCCATCCTCCACCCACCCTTTAAGACACACACACACACACACACACACACACACACACACACACACACACACACACACACACACACACACACCCCTACACCTACACTCACATTCACAGCTTTTTTCAACAGCACATTTTGTAGTAATCTCGGGCTACATCCATTCGCTGCTAGGGTCCTATTTACATATCTTGCATAGCCAGAAGAAGAAAAAAGAAAACACGAGAAGGGGTTACTGTACACGGCGGAAAAGGACACATGACCCGAAGCGAAGAAAGTAGGAGAGTACAACATTGCCAACTGAAAACAACACAAACTTGCTGAGCAGTTGATTTCTGTTCGGGAGCAATCTCACAATTCTCCACGTCCAATAAACAACGAGAAGCAAAGACAGTCCTACCCTTGCCTCACTTTAAACTTACACACAAGCACATGCCACAGACACAAGACAGAAGCTTCCCCAAAGATCCACTTAGACAGATAGACGAATACGAAACTGTCGAGGCAGATTTGGAATGATCCTCAATTTCACTTATGGCGCTGCTGAAGGAAAAAAAAAAAACTTGTAAGAGATAGAGTGACTGGAATCGGCAATATGGAAATGTACGTCTGAAACAGATGAGGGGGATGTGGGGCAAGTGGGGCGAAGAGAAGAACAGGGAGGGAGGTTGGTGCTGGGTGGTAGATTTGTCAGCGTAGAAGGTGGATAATTCGAGGCAGATTCTTAATTTGTGTGTAAATGTAAATCAAAGGAAAAGAAAATTTGCATTAAACGGAGAATCTTAGGTCAGGACTTCCATGATCTTTTCTAGAAATCCAATCTCTTTTCACCTGAAACTAATCACTGAAAGACACACACACACACACACACACACACACACACACACACACACACACACACACACACACACACACACAGAGAGAGAGAGAGAGAGAGAGAGAGAGAGAGAGAGAGAGAGAGAGAGAGAGAGAGATGCGCGTGCGCTTATATTCAACGTTTTTGTTTTACATATATATTTTTGTGTAGCCTCAGCTATGTCCATTCACAATCAGGACTGATTCGCGTATTATTTTGTAAAGCCAGGAAAGAAAAAGAACGCCCGGAGGGGGTCAGGAACAAGGGCTCAACAGCTTAAAATGCCAACGAGGCAAGCGGGAGAGTGCAGATTTTCAGTTAAAAAAAAAAAAAAAAGACAGAAAAACCGGAAATAAATGCAACACTTGATTTCTGACTCGGGAGCCCTCTCACAATTCTCCGCATCAACTAAACAACGAGGATTCTAGACAATCCATCCCCACCTCGACCTCCTAAAGCACTACACAGACAGATAACCGAATACGAAACTGTTGATGCAGATTTAGAGTAATCCCCACTTCCACTTGAGGAGCCTCGAAGGAAAAAAAAAAAACGTCCAGTTGGAGATGGAGTGGCTGGAATCGAGGGTATGGAAATAGACATCTGAAACAGATGACGGACCAGGACAGGAAAGAAGCGGAGTTGAGGAGAGGGAAGACTGGGATGGGGACAGGTCGGTGGATTTGTCAAGCAGAGAAGGTGAACGATTGAAAACACTTTCCAGATATGTGTGTTGACCTTTTTTTTTTCAAAGAAAAAAAAGGAAAAAGAAAAAGGATTACTTGCATTTAGCCACGATCGCCGTTTCACCATGTCTATAATCTTTTCTAGTGGTTCAGCCTCCATTCAATAGAAACGGATCCTTGCGAATAACGCACAGACAGAGAGAGGGAGACAGAGAGAGAGAGAGAGAGA
>JADBJO010035404.1:0-2500 GCA_016801955.1 Conus betulinus | reverse complement strand
CACACGTCACAGACACAGACACCCCAAGGAGCCAGACCAGAGAATCCCTTCTGTTTCTGTGAACCAGACAGACAGAAAGGCGAACGCGAAACTGCTGACGCAGATTAAGAATAATCCCCGCTTTCTCTTGAGGCGCCGAGGGGAGGAGAAAGCTTTGCAGATGGAGTGACTGGAATAAGGGATATAAAGAGTCTGAAACAGATGACGGAGCAAGAGAGTAAAGAAGCAGGATGGGGGAGTGGGGAGGTGGGGTGGGGACAAGTTGGTGGATTCGTCAAGTGGAAAAGGTGGATAATTCAAGACAGATCCTGGATTTGTGTGTTAATTATAGGCCACGTTGTGTGTTGTGGAGCCTGCCTTCTGGATTTGTGTACTAGTTACAGATTAAGCGCTGTGTCGTAGCATCTGCCCTCTGGGTTTGTGTGCTGGTTACAGACTAACCTTTGTGTTGTGATGAATGTCATCTGGGTTTGTACGCTGGTTACAGAATAAGTTCTGTGTTTTAGCAAAAATAGTACGCCCTACGGCGTACTATGTTTTGATCTTAGTAGCTGCTCACAGGGTTTACGTGTAGGATACAGGATAACCTGTATGTTGCACGTGCCTTTCGGGTTTGTGTGCTGGCTACAGACTAAGCTTCGTATTGTGGTAACTGCCTTCTGTGTGTGTGTGTGTGTGTGTGTGTGTGTGTGTGTGTGTGTGTGTGTGTTACAGACTAATCTGAGTCAATGTAACTGCCTTCTGGATTTGTGTGCCGGTTATGGATAAAGCTATGTGTCATGGTCACTGCCTTTTGAGTGCGTGTGCTGGTTTCGTGCTTGTCTGTAATTTGTAGTGACTGCCTTTTTGGTTTGCGTCCAGTTTCCAGACTAAACTGTGTATTGTCAAATGAAAAACACAGTCTTCTGAGATTATCTGGTATTGTCCTCTGGGTTTCTGCACCAGTCCTTCTTTGTTTGTGGAATAAGTTTCCTAGTCAGCTGTATGTGATAGTGAAAGCCTTCTTTTTTGTGAACTGATTTCAGAATAAACTGGTGACTGCCTTCTGTGTTTGCTTGCTGGTTGCAGACCACGCTGTGATGTGAATGCTGTGATTACAGTGACATTTCTCAAGGCAGTCTGTCAAGAATAATTGTTGGAAGCTCTCCTGACATGTTCAAAGACACTTGATCCTTTAAGTGGATTGATTACGTTGCTGGCAAATTCATAAAGCTTCTCATTACTGTCTCTGGAATACCCGGGCAGGGGGAGAGAGAGAAAGAGAAGGAGGGAGTATTGATAAAGAGACAGAGTAGGGAATGGTGACGTGGCAGGGTGGGTGGGTGGGTGGGTGGGGGTTAATGGGGGTACGAAGGAGTGGAAGAGAGCGAGGGGGGCAGGTTTATGTTTAGCGGTTGCTGTTGGAAATATTGTGTGTATTTGAAATCTATTCAATTTTCTCCACATTCCCTTTTTTCTTTTTCAATTTCTTTATCTCTCATTCAGTTTCAAGTGATTTTATTCCTCTCCTCTTTGCCTTTTAATGTGTGTGTGTGTGTGTGTGTGTGTGTGTGTGTGTGTGTGTGTGTGTGTGTGTGTTTTTTTTTTTTTTTTCTTAGAAAAACAACGACGACGACGACGACGACGACGACGGCGACGACGACAACAACACAACAACAACAACAAACAACAACAACAACAACAACAATATACATTCTCTTGTAAAAGAGTGTGTTGATGAGCTGACGGATCAGAACAAGAGGGCCAGAGATGGAGAAGGAGGGGTTGGGAGGAGCAGCAGAGGGTTGGGGTGTGGGAGCGGGTGGGTGGGGATGAGAGTTCGGAGCGCGATGATGCTGCTCGTCGTCGGGCCGGTGCCATTGCTCATAGGCTCCAGCTGATGTCAGCTTTGGCCAGGCTGACCCACACTTGATCCCAGTGACACGTGTTGAGGTCAAAGGTTACTTACGGCTTGCTGGTCCCCGAAGCCATCAGGGCAATGTCCTGACTAGTCTGACAGTGGTGGGCAAATGTGTGACGTGGGGCAAAGCTCTTCCCGGACAGACAGACAGACAGACAGATAGGTAATGATAACAATTCCTTCTTAAATATCTATGAAAAGTATTGATTCAAGTCAGCCATTTTTCATACTTTCCATCACTAAAATCTGCTTAACTGGTGCTCAATGGTACTATACATTCGTCAACAACAAAAATACATGAAGCACAGAAAAATGGGAAGGAAAAATAGAAAATGTGTTTATTCACTATAGGCCAAGCCCCTTCTGAAGGGGGAATCCATATACATTGACACATTGACACACACACACACACACACACACACACACACACACACACACACACACACACACACACACACACACATGCGCGCGCTCCTTTCCATGCATATGTTGTGGTAACCTCATCTGTATTTATTCACATCTTGGGACTCATTCCAGTGTAATCCACAGCCAGAGAAAAAGAACTGAACAGAAGGAATCCGGAGCAATGCACAAATAGGC
>JADBJO010035403.1:0-12294 GCA_016801955.1 Conus betulinus | reverse complement strand
TCCTCTCTCTCTCCCCTATCACTCTCAGTCTCCCCCCCTCTTCTCTCCCTCCCTGTCTTATCTCTATTCTCTTTGTTCCCGAAAATCGGCCTCCTTTCGCAGGATTAGGATCAAACAGAAGATGCGGCGGCATGTGGATAGTCAGCAAACAGTGACAACCGCATTTTATATATATATTATTGAAACAATAACTGTGCTCTATCAATAACGCTGATCTGATTGGTGTTTGATTGCGAGTAGTGGTAAGCACATCGAATTATAAAATATAGCCAAATTCCTGGGAAAATAAATAAAACAGCAGAAACCAAAACATTGGGTGTCTGCGGTCTGATTTGTGTTCATTCTGCTGCTCCCACTTTCATACACAACGGTCGACTCGGAACGTTGGGCAACAAAGTAACCGAAAACAACGAAAAAACAGATTGTTCCCACAACATTTCTGCATCCTGACCACAGAGGAAAGCTGTGGCAGGCGAGAGCTGATGATGATGATGATGATGAAGGAGGAGGAAGTCAGGCTTCGTTCGTCATCGGGAAAATCCGATACCAGCGGTTCTCAATGGGTCTGGAAAGAGGTGTGTGTGGTGTGTGTGGGTGTGGGTGGGTGTGTGGTGTGTGTAAGTATGTGTGTGTGGGTGGGGGGGAGGGGAGTGTTTGGGGGGGGGGAGGGGGGGAGGGGGGTAGGTTGTCAGTTTTGCTCCTCCATCATTGGCGTTGACATGGACTCTAATTATCTGTGATGGTGATGAACTTTGTTGCCGGGAGGGGGGGGCGCGGGGGATTCGGTCCGGGCTGTCGGGCTGTTCCATGAAACGTGATGACTGGCGGATATTAAGTGTGTGTGTGTGTGTGTGGTGTGGGTGTGTGTGGTGTGTGTGTGTGTGTTGTGTGCGTGTGATGTGTGTGTGTGTGGTGTTTGTGATGTGTGTGTGTGTGTTTTCGCGTGTGTGTGTGTGTGTGTGAATGTGCTGTGTGCCGTTGTGTGTGTGTGTAGTGTGTGTGTGTGTGTGTGCGTGATAGTGCGTGCGTGAGTGCGTGCGTGCGTGTGTGTGTGTGTGTGCGTGCGCGTGCGTGTGTGTGGTGTGTGTGTGTGTGTGTGTGTGTGTGTGTCCTGTGAGTGTGTGGTGTGTGTTTCTGGTGTGTGTGTGTGTGGTGCTGTATATGTGTCTACACTAAACATTTAACAGATCAATCATCTTAAATACAACAGTTAGTGGGGAAAAATTAACATATAGCAAGAAAACAAAAATCCATTCACTATCTTAGACACAAAATGAAATAGCTCAAAACTATCTAAATAAAAACCCCAATCGGACTATGTATTAAGTATTCAGCAATTTCGATCATCAAAGAAATGATTCGAAAGTATATCTTGCAAGTTTTTTTTTTTCAGAAAAAGTATTGGATCGCAAAGATGTTGGTAAGAAAGTAGTCAACTTGTGACAATTGAACAGAATATGGTTCAGTGTTATCTCTTTACCACAAATACAGTTAGTATTTTTACTAAACTTTGTTTTTAAAGCATTTAGCTTTAATCGAATTATAAGGGAAGATATTTGTCTGGAAATAATAAACTGGAAGATCAGTCGTTTTTCTTAATACAAGGTCTAAATGGAAAAGCTTCCCATTGGTTGGATGAAATCTCGGTAGGCGTATCAACATTTGTTTGAGCTCTCTTCCGTTGGACAGTCGATTCAAGGGTACGATAGCATTCCACTACTGACGGTTTTATTTTTAACTCAGAAAAATGACCCTGCTTTTTTTTAGCACCTTTTTTTTTTTTCGCAGCCCTATCAGCCAGCCATTTCATTTCCAAGTATACCAGTATGCGAAGGAATCCAGCAAAATTCTATAATAAATGTCTTTAGACGCCAAACAGTATAAAAGATATTTAATTTCAAACACAAGGTCGGGTCGGGGTCGAAAATATTGGAGGAGAGGAGTCAAAAGGGCAAGTAGGACTGATTTTGAATCTACAAAGAAAACTACCTGACCGATGTTAATGGGAATGAGAGATCAGTTTAGAAATTCCATTGCCATCATTATAGCTACTAATTCGGCGGCTGTAATATAGATAATAAATTGCTACCCAGAAAGAACGATCTTGAGTGAGTTTTAGGGAAGGGATAACAAATGCTGCACCAACATTTCCATCATCTAAAAAGACTGAACCATCAGTAAACACCTGAAAATGATTTGTGATGATCTTTCGTATACATGTGATTTTGCTAAATTTGTGATGATGTTAATATTTACTCTTTTTTTGATATCAGAATAACCAGTATCAAGGATAGGTTTTGGTATCTCCCATGATGGAATAAATGAAGAAAGATGATGGTTTTTTAGCCACTTCTTTAATATCTATTTTTGAACATTTAATCAAATCAGAAGTGTATGTAGCTATTGTTTCTTGCGATTTAATCGTAATTGCTCTTTTTGGAAAGTCAGTGTCGGATCTAATTTTTAAATCTTCTCTGAATGTAGTTATCACCAGCACTCGATTTTATGACAAATTTTGATGCAGCTAGTTCACGATAATCATCAAGGGGCAAGATTCCAGCTTCTCTATATGTTTTTGCGTTTGAGGCATGAATAGGGATACCCAAGAGCAAATTTAATGGCTTTGCAATCCAAACTTTGTAATTTTTTTAGAAAGAATTTTGGAGCGCTAAAGTACACTTCTTGACCATACGTAAGTTTTGATCTAACAAGAGCGACAGAAAAGATGAAGTAGAGTTTTTGATCCATTCCCCAGGGTAGTCTGCTTATGATCTTTAGTAAGTTCAAACTTTTCCTAGCCTTTGTTAATATGTATTCAAAATGAATATTCCAAGATAATTTTGGGAGTAAGGAAAAGTCCTAAAAATTTAATACTTTGTTTATATTCTAAAGGTTCCCCTAGAAGTTTGAAAGACTGGTAAATTTTCTGGATTGCTTCCTGCATTAAACAACATCATATTTGTTTTTTTTCAGTGGGACAAGGACAGACCATTTTCTTTCATATAGTTCCCTATGCTATCTAAATCTCTCTTTGATATAGTCTTCTAGCATAATTCTGTGCTCTTTGTGGGGTTGACTTTTTCAGAGTTACTTTACTTCAATCATCCACATACAGATATCATCTGCGTATTGCACTAGAACGACATTTTTGGAGACTGCTTTTGGGAGATCGTGAATAAGGATGTTAAAAAAGAATAGGTGCTAATACTGAGCCTTGCGGAATTCCCATATCTAGTTTTCTGAGTGTTGAGTGTCTTCTTCCTACTCTGGCTAACATACTTCTATTTATTTAAAAAATGATTGAATATAATTGTACATGTTTCCAGATATTCCAATCAGTTCAGTTTGTATAACAAGCGCCTGTGCCAGACTTGGTCATAGGCTTTTTTAACATCAAAGAAGGTAGCGAGTAGTATACTTTCCTACGAGCAAACTGACGCTTTATTTGAGTAGATAATTTAACCAAGTGCTCAACTGTAGATCTTCCTTTCATAAATCCAGCTTGATTAATTGGTATTACATTGTTCTTTTCACAAAAGTGCATGAGCCTATTTAAAACAATTTTTTTTTTTCTACAAGTTTACACAATGGGAAATGAGAGCTATAGGGCGGTAGCTGTTTTTGTCATTCATAGGTTTACCAGGTTTTAAAATTGGAACGACTATTGAAATCTTCCATATTTGAGAGGAACAACGCCATTTTCCCAGCAATTCTGAACTATATGGTGCAGGAAAACAATGCAGTTATCAGGGAGATGTTGTTTAACATTTCATTGCTCACAATATCAATACCAGCAGAGCATTTTTTTTGTTGCTGTTACCATATATTGCACTTTTTCAACTCTCTGATTGTTATCGGTGCATTAATAGAGAGATCATTATCAGGAAGAGGGTCTGAATAGAGAGGCTGCAATTGTTCTTTTTTTCTCTATATATTTTACAGTTTTGAGGACAGACCTTCTGATGATTTACTATTCATAGAAAAACATATCCACGAAAGTTTCCGCCTTTTCTCCATCAGAAGGAAACTTATTCTCATTACATTCTATTGGATAGCTTGGAAGTCTAATTCCATTTTTCATGCATTTCACTTTGTTCCAAACCTTATTTAAGTCCTTATTATCTGTAACTTCCTTTGTGCAAAAAGAATTCCAATATAGCCGTTTTGCTTTGGCTACTACATTATTACTGTGTGTCTTTGCTTTCTTCATTTCCATATGACTTTCTTCTATTAACTGTTTGCGTAAATTTCATCTAGATTTTTCTCTCTGTTTTCGCCTTAATGTACACCTTGTATTTGTCTTTTTTAAATTAACTGCTTGTTCACATTCATTAGTCCACCAGATATTCCCTACATGTTTAGACTGTTTCGTGGTTTGTAGTCTTGGTATTGATGAATTAGCTGCCAATATAACTGCATCCTTGAATTCTGAATATTGCATGTCAGTATGCTCTTGCATACATTTATCGAAGTTTTGACAAGCTAGAATAGATTGAAATTTATCCCAGTCTGCACACTTATAGTCGTATCTCACTGGAGAATCATGTACATCATTATTACCCTGAATATTTTCTTTAACAATGGTTATAATTATAGGCAAATGATCGCTACCTAAAGTATCTTTGCATGTTTCCCATGTACAAGACGGAGCAAGTTCTGGTGAGATAAAGGAAAGGTCTATAGCTGTAGCTCTATGTTTGGATATATCTGGGATCCGGGTGATACTGCCATCGTTTAAAAGGTGGAATGAAACTATCTACGATGTTTTCAACAAGACGATTACTGGTAACCGTGCTACAATCATTTTCCCAGAAGGGCGAGTGAGCATTAAAGTCGCCCGCTATTAACCACTTATTGCAATGTTGATCTTGAATAGCGCGTAGCCAGTCAGAATTCTGATCATTCGGACCTTTAGGAAAATATACTGACATAACATTCATTGTAAGAGAATTACTAAGTTTTATATTGGCTACCGCATGCATGTACATCACTGACAGACTTTGGGATTGGTGATGCACTTATGTTATACTGAAGCCCTTCACGTATATATAATGCAGTATTTACCATGGCCGTTGGAACTTCCCTTGTCGTATACTGGGGGGAAATAGTAGTTAGGCAAACTGGGCAGTTGGAAGGGATAACATTTAACGATTGTAATATCAAAACTTCGTATGGGTTTGAAGAAAGATGATGACGTAAGTATGCTTGGTTTGTAGTTATAGATCTACAATTCCACTGAAAAAACGACAAGCTGTGTACTATCGATTGACTATATGAAGTCATTATTTAAGAATCATATGACTTCTACAAAGGACGTCAAAGTAAATACTTAATGCACTAAAAAAAATTTAACGCAAGAATGTAAAGAGAAATCACATGAATACATCGTCAAAAAAAGAAAATCAAAAAAAAAATCAAAAAAAAAAAAAAAAAAAGAAAAAAAAAAAAAACAGAGGGAAGCTGTGTGTGCGTATAAAAACAGTAGGCGAAATACAACGATAATAACTATTTGTTCTGTACACGTGTGTGTGTGTGTGTGTGCGCGCGCGCGCGCGCGTGCATGCGTGTATGTATGTGTGCTTATGTGTGTGTATGTGTGCGTGTGAACATTATTTTTTCTGCGTATTTTTGCTTTACCTACTCTACTCTCTCTCTCTCTCTCGCTCTCTCTCTCTCTCTCTCTCTCTCTCTCTCTCTCTCTCTAACGCTTCTCGTATCCCCCCCCACCTCGCTTTTCCTCCCTTTCTCTGTTTGCTGTACCTCTCTCTGTCTGTTTTTTTTGTCTGTCTGTCTGTCTGTCTGTCTGTTTGTCTGTCTGTCTCTCTCTCTCTCTCTCTCTCTCTCTCTCTCTCTCCGTACCACCCCACTCCCTCTCTCTCTTTATGTCCCTCTCTCTCTCTTCTTTCTCTCTCTCTCTCTTTCTCTCTCTCTCTCTCTCTGTCTCCTCCCCCCTCTCTCTCTCCCTCTCTCTCTGTTCCCCTGGCTTAGCTCCTGCAGCCCCCAAACCCATGAAGGTAATGAGCGAGTTGTTGATGTAACAGGACCGGACGTCTACGCCAAGCGGGACGCTTAACGGCCCTATAACTAGCTAAACAATTCAGGCCAATCGCCCCCAACAGCAGTGGAGCGAAACACATGAGTTGTGTGGCTTATCGAAACAACCAAGGAATATTGCAGGAAACGTGAACGTGAGAGGCTGTCATGATGATGATGATGACAATGCACCCCACCCCATTGCACACTCCTGTCATCATGATGATGATAATGCACCCCCACCCCATTGCACACTCCTGTCATTGTGATGATGATAATGCCCCCCACCCCACTTCACACTCCTGTCATGATGATGATGATAATGCACCCCACCCCATTGCACGCTCCTGTCATCATGATGATGATAATGCGCCCCACCCCACTGCACACTCCTGTCATGATGATGATGATAATGCACCCCACCCCATTGCACACTCCTGTCATCATGATGATGATAATGCACCCCACCCCATTGCACGCTCCTGTCATGATGATGATGATGATAATGCACCCCACCCCATTGCACGCTCCTGTCATTGTGATGATGATAATGCACCCCACCCCATTGCACACTCCTGTCATTGTGATGATGATAATGCACCCCACCCATTGCACGCTCCTGTCATCATGATGATGATAATGCACCCCACCCCATTGCACACTCCTGTCATCATGATGATGATAATGCACCCCCCCCATTGCACACTCCTGTCATCATGATGATGATAATGCACCCCACCCCATTGCACACTCCTGTCATCGTGATGATGACAATGCACCCCACCCCATTGCACACTCCTGTCATCGTGATGATGATAATGCACCCCACCCCATTGCACACTCCTGTCATGTGATGATGATAATGCACCCCACCCCATTGCACACTCCTGTCATTGTGATGATGATAAAGCACCCCACCCATTGCATAGTGTCATGATGATGGATGATAATGCACCCCACCCCATTGCACACACTCCTGTCATTGTGATGATGATAATGCACCCCACCCCATTGCACACTCCTGTCATCATGATGATGATAATGCACCCCACCCCATTGCACACTCCTGTCATTGTGATGATGATAATGCACCCCACCCCATTGCACACTCCTGTCATCATGATGATGATAATGCACCCCACCCCATTGCACACTCCTGCCATCATGATGATGATAAAGCACCCCACCCCATTGCACACTCCTGTCATCGTGATGATGATAAAGCACCCCACCCCATTGCACACTCCTGTCATCGTCATCGTGATGATGATAAAGCACCCCACCCCATTGCACACTCCTGTCATCGTGATGATGATAAAGCACCCCACCCCATTGCACACTCCTGTCATCGTGATGATGATAAAAGCACCCCCACCCCATTGCACACTCCTGTCATCGTGATGATGATAAAGCACCCCACCCCATTGCACACTCCTGTCATTGTGATGATGATAATGCACCCCACCCCATTGCACACTCCTGTCATTGTGATGATGATAATGCACCCCACCCCATTGCACACTCCTGTCATTGTGATGATGGTAAAGCACCCCACCCCATTGCACACTCCTGTCATTGTGATGATGATAAAGCACCCCACCCCATTGCACACTCCTGTCATCGTGATGATGATAATGCACCCCACCCCATTGCACACTCCTGTCATCGTGATGATGATAATGCACCCCCACCCCATTGCACACTCCTGTCATCGTGATGATGATAATGCACCCCACCCCATTGCACACTCCTGTCATCGTGATGATGATAATGCACCCCCACCCCATTGCACACTCCTGTCATTGTGATGATGATAATGCACCCCACCCCATTGCACACTCCTGTCATGATGATGATGATGTAATGCACCCCCCACCCCACTGCACACTCCTGTCATTGTGATGATGATAATGCACCCCCACCCCACTGCACACTCCTGTCATTGTGATGATGATAATGCACCCCACCCCACTGCACACTCCTGTCATTGTGATGATGATAATGCACCCCACCCCATTGCACACTTCCTGTCATTGTGATGATGATAATACACCCCACCCCATTGCACACTCCTGTCATTGCGATGATGATAATGCACCCCACCCCATTGCACACTCCTGTCATTGTGATGATGATAATGCAGGCCACCCCCATTGCACACTCCTGTCATCATGATCATGATAATGCAGGCCACCCCATTGCACACTCCTGTCATGATGATGATGATAATGCACCCCACCCCATTGCACATTCCCACCCTTCTCCATCCCGTCTCCTCTTCCCTTCGGCCCCTCTACCCTTCCCCTCCATCATCCCCTCTTCCTTTCGATCCTCTCTCTCTCTCTCTCTCTCTCTCTCTCTCTCTCTCTCCCATCTCTCTCTCTCTCTCCTCCTCTCCTCTCTCTCTCTCTCTCTCTGTGTGTGTGTTTGTGTGTGTGTGTGTGTGTGTGTGTTGTGTGTTTGTGTGTCTGTGTGTGCGCGCGCGTGTCATTGTGCGCGTGCACGCCCGCGCCTTTCTTTTATTCCAGTAATCCAGAATCATTCTGGAACATTCTGTCTGTCCCCCCCCCCCCCCCCCCCCCCACTAAGCAACTAAGCTAATCACCGAGGTACTGGTTGAAGGACAGTATGACGAGGTCTGTGGAAAAACCGGGTGATTCACAGCCCTGTGACCGCCACCCAGCGCCCTTGACACCACCAGCCAACAGTTGGGACTAACTGACTGAGATGATGAGGGAGCAGGAATGGGGGTCGCAAGACTGTTTATTGTAGCAAACAACATGGGGCTTTGGTGTCTGTCTATACCAGGCAGGGGTGGGACACTCTCGCGTTTAAATTTGGTACTGTTTGTGGCTGTGGTGTTTTTATCTCGTACTTGGTAGTTTTTTTTCCCCCCTTTTTGTTTTTTTCTTTTTTGTTTGTTTGTTTGTTTTGGTTGTTTTGTTGTTTTGGTTGGTTGGTTGGTTGGTTTAGTGGTCGGTTTTTTTTGTTTTTTGTTTTTTTTTTTTTTTTTTTTTTTTTTTTTTTTTTCATTTTGTGTGTGGGGAGCAGGGCGGAGATGGCCAGGTTGGGCGAGTGGGTGAGGATGGGTTGGGGGGTCTTATCTTGCAATAATCCA
Source organism: Conus betulinus (assembly GCA_016801955.1). Lineage (NCBI taxonomy): Eukaryota > Metazoa > Mollusca > Gastropoda > Neogastropoda > Conidae > Conus > Conus betulinus. The sequence goes on along the minus strand of JADBJO010035403.1, from coordinate 3,143 downwards.
ATGAAACGGTCCCCAATGAGACCAGAGTACGGTATCCGTGCTGTCTGTGTTCTTATGACCTCGGTATTTTCAGAGGAAATTTCTCGCTGAGCTACCGTGCAGTGAGCTAGCTAGTTGTGGTGTAAACATCACCCCCTTCTCTGACGACCAGGGATTCTGCAACAAAGACATCTGTTGCTGGTATTCACGTAGAGCCAGCAAAAAAAAAAAAAGTTCTGACCGTTGGTATGTAGAAGAAAAGAAAAGTGCCCAAGATTTATGGTTTGACGTCTAAAGTGTGGAAATCCCCACTACCACAAGCGGTTCTCCTCTCCCCTCAACCCCTCCCCCCCCCCCCCCCTCCCCCCCCTTTGACCCCGGTTCTCTTCCTGCACCCCCACCTTCCTCTCCCATCACCCCCCCCCCCCCCCCCCCCCTCTTCCTCTCTTTGCACCCCCCCTTTCACTCCCCTCTCCCCCCTTATTGCCTCCTTCGCCTGTTTAGTACTGCGATTGAAAATGACAGTTCTCTCTTGTCTGAATGTTTGCTGCGTCTCTTCATTTCCCAGCCACTTTAAAGTATTTTTCAGATTTTATACAACTGTCGGAAAATTTCTATTTCTTCTCTCCTTCCTCCTCTTTGGGATCAATCTTGTTCTCTTCTTCTTCTTCTTTCTTCTTCTTCTTCTTCTTCTCTTATCTTCTTCTCCTCTTCTTTTCTCTTCTCTTCTTCTTTTACTTTCTTTTGACTGTTCTTCTTCTTCTTCTTTTACTTTTTTTTTCTCGTCTGGTTTTTGATGTTCTTGTTAACTTTTGCTTTTTAAATGTCTATTCGATTTTTTTTTTCTGCAAAGACTTTCTCTCATTCTCATTCCTTTTTAGATCGTTTCTCTTTATTTTGGTTATATCGTAGGTGTTGGGCTTTTTTTGTTTGTAATTATGTCTCATTCTCATTCCTTACTGCCCTCCTCTCATCTCTCACTCTCCCCCCCCCCCCCCCCCCCCCCCCTCCCCCTCCCCCTCCCTCTCTCCCCCTCTCCTTCCCCCCCCCCCCCCCCCCCCCCCCCCCCACCCTCTCCACCCCGGTGAGACTTTACTTTTTTTTTAATTGACGTGTATCGTGTATTTCGTAGACAACGATTACTTTATCCATAGTGTAGATCTGTGACTAATAATCTCTTTTTTTCTGATCTTTAAAAAAAAAAAAAAAAAAAAAAAGTGTGCTCATAACAATGCCAGCACGCGGGGGGGCCACGGCCTGAAACCACCTGTAATCCGGTCAGTGATGACGAATTGGAATTCCAGTTCATAGCCAAGCATGAATGGAACGTATAACCCAGCGTGATATTTAACGCCCTGTCCCATGATTACCAGTTCCCGCCCTCCAACCGCCCACCCCCACCCCTCTCTTTACCACCACCGCCCTTACCGGCTTTCTCTCTTCCCTTTGGTTGGAATCTACCCCCCCCCCCCCCCCCCCCCCCCCCCCCCCCCCCCCCCCCCATCCCCCCCCCCTTCATCCCTTCTTCCCGTGTCCTCTTGCTGTCATCTCATGGTCATAAAAAGCGCAATATATAATCAGGTTTAACCCCCTCCTTCCCCCCCCCCCCCCCCCCTCTCCACTCCCCCCTCCCCTTCCCTCCTTCCTCCTGCTTCCCCAGTCCACCCCCCTTCCTGACTGTCAGCTAGTGTCATACTGCTACAGCAAGGATGATGACGTAAGGCGGCCGTTACTAGGGTGGAGAAGCTGTGTGCCAAGACTAAATTGTTTTTCAGGGTTACAACGACTGTAGGGCACAAGAACAGCTCCTACGGGAGCATGCTAGCTTCATAAACTGAGAACAGCCGATAACTCAGGAAAACAGCTGTAAGCGTTCAGGAAAAAAAGCTGTATGCGTTCAGTAAAAAAAAAAAAAAAAAAACAGCTGTAAGCGTTCAGTAAAAAAAAAGAAAAAAAAAAAAAAGCTGTAAGCGTTCAAGTAAAAAAAAAACAGCTGTAAGCGTTCAGTAAAAAAAAAAAAAAAACAGCTGTAAGCGTAAAAAAAAAGCTGTAACAGCTGTAAGCGTTCAGTAAAAAAAAAAAGAAAAAAAAAAAAGCTGTAAGCGTTCAGTAAAAAAAAAAAAAAAACAGCTGTAAGCGTTCAGTAAAAAAGAAAAAAAAAAAAGCTGTAAGCAGTAAAAAAAAAGCTGTAAGCGTTCAGTTAAAAAAAAAAAAAAAAAGCTGTAAGTGTTCAGTAAAAAAAAAAAAAAAAAAAAAAAAAAAAAAAAGCTGTAAGCGTTCAGTAAAAAAAAAAAAAAAAAAAAAAGCTGTAAGCGTTCAGTAAAAAAAAAAAAAAAAACAGTAAGCGTTCAGCGTTCAAAAAAAAAAAAAAAAAAAAAGCTGTAAGCGTAAAAAAAAAAGCTGTAAGCGTTCACAAAAAAAAGAAAAAAAAAAAAAATAGCTGTAAGCGTTCAGTAAAAAAAAAAAAAAAAAAAAAGCTGTAAGCGTTCAGTTTTTAAAAAAAAAAACAGCTGTAAGCGTTCAGTAAAAAAAAAAAAAGCTGTAAGCGTTCAGTTTAAAAAAAAAAAAAAAAAAGCTGTAAGCGTTCAGTAAAAAAAAAAAAAAAAGCTGTAAGCGTTCAGTAAAAAAAAAAGCTGTAAGCTGTAAGCGTTCAAAAAAAAAAAAAAAAAAAAAAGCTGTAAGCGTTCAGTTAAAAAAAAGCTGTAAGCGTTCAGTTAAAAAAAAAAAAAAAAGCTGTAAGCGTTCAGTTAAAAAAAAAAAGCTGTAAGCGTTCAGTTAAAAAAAAAAAAAAAAAAGCGTTAAGCGTTCAAAAAAAAAAAAAGCTGTAAGCGTTCAGTTAAAAAAAAAAAAAGCTGTAAGCGTTCAGTTAAAAAAATAAAAAAAAAAGCTGTAAGCGTTCAGTTCAAAAAAAAAAAAAAAAAGCTGTAAGCGTTCAGTTAAAAAAATTAAAAAAAAAAAAGCTGTAAAAATAAAAAAAGCTGTAAGCGTTCAGTTAAAAATAAAAACAGCTGTAAGCGTTCAGTTAAAAAAATAAAAACAGCTGTAAGCGTTCAGGAAAACGCGGCTAAGCTGCTATCCCCGAGGAGCACAAACGTTTCCCCGGGGACAGTACTTGTTTTTTTTTTTTCTGTTTTCCCGAGGGATCACAACTATTTTCCCTGGGG
>JADBJO010035402.1:0-12296 GCA_016801955.1 Conus betulinus | reverse complement strand
ATAATGAATGGTAGGTGAGAATCAGTTTTTTTAAGAAAAAAAAAGAAAGAAAGAAGAATAAAAAATAAACAATAGGAGGATGGAGGTTTCACCTAAATGGAACCAAAAACTGGCAAACCACACACATATGATGTTCTCAACACAACGTGAAATATTGAGACATTGAGAAGAATTCTAACGGTGTAAACACACCACACACACACACGCACGCACGCAGGCACGCACGCGACGCACGCACACCACGCACGCACGCACGCACGCACGCACACACACTCACGTATCCACGCACGCCACGCACACACATACACACACACACACACACACCACACACACACACACACACACACGCGCACACGCACGCACCGCACGCACACACACACACACACGCACGCACGCACGCACGCACGCACGCACGCACGCGCACACACAACCACACACACACACACACACACACACACACACATTGTGAATCTCATTTTGAAGTACTTTGTAGCCTCTGTTCTTTTGTGCAATTGTTTCGTTTTGTTTTTTTTGTACGAGTGGTTTATGCAGCAAAGTAAAAAGTGTCAGAGCACTAAACATTAGAACACAAACAAACAAGACGCCTTGTATCAATGCAAAAAAAAATTTTTTTTAAATAGAAAAGAATAAATAAATAGATAAATAAAAACAGCAAGCTTATTTGATTGGATGCCTCTTCCGATTCAACATACACAGGACACCACCTACCTCATCTCCTGCTGAAATTGATTGCTCAGGCAAATGAGATAGAGTCCCCCTTCAAAACGGGCTACCACGTCCTTATAATCAGAGAGAGAGAGAGAGGAGAGAGAGAGAGAGAGAGAGAGGAGAGAGAGTGAGAGAGAGAGAGAGAGAGAATTAATAAATAAATGAATCTTCGTTTTCCAAAGGTGGAGACAGTCTTTCAACATCAAATGATTTACCGTTGTCTGAGCTGCTTACTTTGTTGTTGAAAAAAAATGTGAGAGAAGGACAAAGAGGGGAGAAAGAGAGGGAGGGGGACGGAGGGAAAATGACAGAGAAAGCATTGATGACCTACCCGTGACTCCTTAGGCCATGGATCATATTCAGAGCATGGTTGTAGTTTTTGTGTGACCCTGCACACACACACACACACACACACACACACCACACACACACACACACACACACACACACACACACACACACACACGCACACACACGCACACACACACACACACCACACACAACACACACACACACACACCACACATACACATGTGAATTGTTTGACGGTTTTAGATGTTCTATTTGACTCAGATTGACTTATAGATTCACATGTATGCAACGTATACATGACACATGGGAACATCTAATAGTTATTAACGTGTATAAAAAGCTATATTACACATGCATATGTCTGAGTTTCATACGCGTGCAATAGCCACACAAAACACGAATTACATGACAGTTTAATAAGATGCAAGGATTAGCACACGCGCACAATGACTACATGGGGACACAGGGTAAACTTTTATATAGTTGAACACGTTCCACATTCCTACATTGCGCATACGCGCACACACACATTAGACACACACACACACACACACACACACACACACACACACACACAACACACACACACACACAACACACACACACGCAAGCACGCACACACACACGCAAGCACGCACACGCGCACGCACACAGAGGCACACAGAGGCACACACACACACACCACACACACACACACACACACACCACACACACACACACACACGCACACACACACGCAAGCACGCACACGCGCACGCACACAGAGGCACACAGAGGCACACAGAGGCACACAGACACACACACACACCACACACACACACACACACACACACACACACACAGAGAAAGAAACAGAGACCGACAGACAGACAAACAGACAGGCAGACAGACAGCGCAGGAGGGGGAGCGACGGTATGTGTGTACCCTGTAGCGCTCAATAGTAGTCCATTTGAGGGAGTTCTCAGGGACGCCCAGTTGAAGTGTTTGTGGATGAAGTCCCGGTATCGACCCCCAGCGACATTGGCGTTATACTTCCATGCATTGACCGCTGTGCCGCTGTGCCAAACGGGAACGACTTCTTCGTCTGTCTCACCTGCACGCCCACAAGGCATCATTATCGTCGTCATCGTCATCGTCATCGTCATCGTCGTCATCGTCATCATCATCGTCATCATCATCGTCATCGTCATCATCATTATCATCGTCGTCATTATCAGCATCATTATTATCGTCGTCGTCGCCATCGTCGTTATTGTCGTTGCCGCCGTCGTCGTCATCATCATCATCATCGTCATTATCGCCATGATCACCATCATATTCATCATCATCATCATCATCATCATCATCATCGTCGTCGTCGTCGTCGTTGTCGTCGCCGTCGTCTTCATTACTATTATCATCATCACATCGTCTCGTCGTCGTCGTCGTTGCTTTTTCTATCGTAGTCATCAATGTCGTCGTGGTTATAGTTGTCGCGTCATCATCGTGGTAATCATGATAATCGTCATCGTTTTTATTCTATACGCTGCCCGCTCTTCTGTCTGGCGTGTGTTGTTGTTTCTCCAAATTATCGTCTCTTTCTCCCGTATGCATTATGTGTTATGTCACCCCCCCCCCCCCCCCCCCCCCCCCCCCCCCTTGTTTCCACTGTCAGCTCCATCATCATCACCATCTTTTCCAACACCACTGCCCCCCTAATCCCCCTCCCAGTCATCTCTCTCTCTCTCTCTCTCTCTCTCTCTCTCTCTCTCTCTCTCTCTCTCTCTCTCTCTCTCTCTCTCTCTCTCTCCAACGATTTCAATATCAACAACAACAGTACAAGCCTACAACACAAACCACCATATTACATACCCTTGACACACAGAAACCACATACTACATAGCATGTTTGCAACTCATAACAGACGGTCAGAAAGCATGTAATAATGTCGCAATTTGTAATATTTATTACAAATCGCGACGTTATTACAAATTGCGATGCACTGAGCGTCGCGTTTTGTGATAACGTCGCAATTTGTAATAATTATTACAAATCGCGACGTTATTACAAATTGCGATGCGTCAAAGCACATCAAACGTCTCTTGACAATGTTCAAAACCACATCGCTTGTCCGTAACATCAATAATCACATCATATAATTTTGTAACATCGACAGCCAAATTATATTCCATAAGACCTACTAATGATCGAATATAGAAATATTCGTTACCAACCTCGATTGTGACGTCATTCTTGTTGACGTTTCCGGAAGTTGTCACTCTGAAAAAGAAATGACACTAAATATGTCACAATTAAATTCACACACACACACACACACACACACACACACACAGCCGACACCGGGGTGATTACATAGACTCACTTTGTTTACACACATGAGTCAACACATGACAGAGACAACCTGTTTGTGGTACTCAAAACGCTTATGCCAGCATAATTTGAATTAAGCCAGTTAAGACTGTTCATACACAGCTGCACTGGCTCCGTTCACTTCATCATCCACATTACGAAACCTACACTAATAACAAACAAGTAGGGTAACTCTTGCTCCCACAATGCGCGCTCAAAACTCCAAACGAACACTTCTTAGACACTAAATCGCCCAGCAGAATTGATAACACGGAGAACACACAGAACAAACAAGGAGACATCCCCCAAAAAGGACGTTCCAGGCTTGCCCTTTTACCCTGTACTTACCACATCTATACAGCAACGACAACTGGAGAAACGAACAAGCTCAAATCAACATTTATTCAAGACTGGCACAGCCTTTTCTTTATCTTGAATGATGTCAAATAAACACACAGGCGAACAGTAACAAACACAGGCAACCTCAGTTTGATTGGTATGAAAGGAAACCCTCAAATGAGTCTGGGAACAATAAACAGAAAATAACAATAAGTAGGGTAACTCTTGCTCTTGAGTACAACATATATATAGGAAAAAATAAACTAATACAATTTGTTGCTTATAGCCCAACCAACCGCAAAGGGCCATATTAGGCTGCTTGTAACACGTAACAAACAACGCCCTGACAAATATGACCCTCAACACCTAGTGAGAAAGTAAGTACGGCTTAAGTCAGTGGATCAAAGCTAGCCTCAACCGGTAACTTACTGAAAGCATGTTCATTCTATCCCCAACCAACCTCACCTGTGTCTCAGGACCCTGATATAACAAAGCCCGGTTATATCGAACTGATTTTGTCATCTCTTTACTTCGATACCACCGACATGGTCTGAAGCGAAACCGAGTGAGCAAAAGCCAACCACACACGCTACGCCTACAACAAACATGGCTGCTATCCACTAACTGGATGTTGATGTTGGACTTCCGGATCTGATCAATCACGGAATGGGAGTCTCCGGTGCAGTTGGAGCCGGAAGTCGATTGACCGCCACTCATTTCCGTCACAGAGGCGTCATCTACCAGGAACTGGGTGTTTGGTTTTGGGGCCCTTGGAAGTAGAATCGTGTGGTCTTGACGTCTGGCCACACACAGGACAGACAGATGCGTTGATAGACTGGGACCACCGACACAGGTACAGACAGGCATTTGACACACACAGACATCACCGTCACATACGCAAATAAGTATCACTCTCTCAGACAGACAACCATCACTATGACATGCACACACATACATGTTCATAGGTATAGACATTATATATGCAGACACACGTGCATTTATCACAGCCCCAGACATGCACAAACAGACATGTAACATCATCACACACACACACACACACACACACACACACACACACACACACACACACACACACACACACACACACACACACACACACACACAGAGAGAAAAGAGAGAGAGAGAGAGAGAGAGAGAGGCGTCATAATTTCAATAAGACATAATGATAATAATACAGGCACATACACGTGTATCGTGCTACAGATAGATGAAAACACACAAGCATGTGTAATGTCACAGATACATTCAAACACAGATAACATGTATAAAGTCACAGATTCATGCAGACATACAGACATGTATCACGTCACTGATACATAGAAACATAGACATACGTCACGTCACAGATTCACAGACATGTGTTACATCGCGGAAACATAAAGGCACATAGACTTCATGTCGCTGTCACTTACAGGATCGTACCACTGCCACAGATACACAGACGTGTTTCACTGCAGTATACATACTGTTTATTCATATCTGTATATGGTTTCTGATGGGCTCTCACCAGGTAAAGAGGAGAGGTAATTTGCCGATTCAACTCACGTGCAACGTTTGTCATAGCCAGATCAGCTTATCTCAAACGAAATGAGAGATGGTGCTGAGAAGCACAGGTCAGCATAGCGCTGTCTTTGGTATAGTGATGTAGCTTATTCATTCTGTGGTGGGTCGGACACACAGGGAGAGTACGGATAAACAAGAATCAGGAGGAGCAGACAGACAACGGATAGAGCAGACATAGAGAGAGGCACAAGAGTTATAGCCGGAAGGAGTGTAACAAAGAACAGACAAACAGACAGACAGAGAGACAACTAGTCATATGGACAAACTAACATACAGACAGCCAGTCATAGGAACAAATATACAGCAATAGGCACATAGTAACAAACAGTCGAAGAGACAGACAAGCAATGAGAGGGATAGAGGGAGAAATAAATAGAACGATAGAGAACCACAGGGGACACGCGGACATCGGAGGTGGACAGACAGACATACAGACATGACACAGAGAAGGACAAAGAGACAGACAGAGGGACAGTAGGAAAGACAGACAGAGAGGCAGATAGACAGACAGGCAGACAGCGAGACAGATAGAAAGACATACTGAGGTTGCCTGGCACAGTGAAGGCTCCAGTGAGATGGACCCAGCCATCCTGAGGAGATTTATTCTCGGCGGAGGCCACTTTCTCATAGTGATGACTGTTATCTGCAACATCATCAACATTATCATCAATATCATCATCAACATCAACTTCGAAATCACCATCATCATCATCATCATCATCATCATCATCATCATCATCATCAGCAGCATCATCATCATCAGCAACGCCTTCACATTCAGATGGTCGGTAGGAAAAGTCCTCACGGAACAGCATGACTGCATAAGGTAATGTTTGTCATAATTCGAATCTCCTTCTCCTGGATGATCGGGCATTAAGTCGTCTTGTGACAGATGTCCCATGCACATCGTATCGGACACCTGTTCTCAGTGGGAAAACAATGCTAAAGAAGTTCACTTTTGTTCCCCCTCGACCAGATCCAAATGGAACTCCTTCTGCTGCTTCTGCTTTTGTCTACACAGCTCTGGTCCCCTTCTTGCCGGAAACAGAACTGTTTCATGAGATCTTAGGCAAATGACCCAACAGCCCTTTCACTCCGACTTCTATGGCAAGATCATCATCATCATCATCATCATCATCATCATCATCATCATTATTATTACATTGACATGTATGTAGATTCATCAGAACCCAGCCATGGGCTGTTACATGAGGATGGCATTACAGCAATGATTGCGCGCGAGCGCTGTGTGTGTGTGTGTGTGTGTGTGTGTGTGTGCGTGCGTGCGTGCGTGCGTGCGTGCGTGCGTGCGTGCGTGCGTGCGTGCGTGTGTGTGTGTGTGTCTCTGTGTTTGTGTGTGTGAATGTGCGCTTGTGTGTGTGAAAGAGACAGTGTGTGTTGCGCGCATGCGCACGTGCGCTTTGTGTGTGTGTGTGTGCGTGTGTGTGTGTGTGTGTGTGTGTGTGTGTGTGTGTGTGTGTGTGTGTGTGTGTGAGAGAGAGAGAGAGAGAGAGAGAGAGAGAGAGAGAGAGAGAGAGATTAAGATTAAGATTAAGATTTAAATTATAGTCCCGTCAATAGCAGAGGTTATCTCAGGACTGTCACCACGTTCCAAACTTTCTGCCAAGGTAATCAGAAGTATAATTTGCCTATGCTTTTTTACCACCCAGCTTTGGGACGAGCAAGTCAGAGACAGACAGTCAGACAGACAGACACTGACAAGAGGGACTGAGAGAGTAGAAGAGGCGAGTGGAAAGGGAGGGAGTATGCGTTGTGAGTCATTCCCAACAACCAGGAAATACAAGCGGGGTAGCACACAAGCGGCCGTCGGCTTCCCGTCCTCCCCCACCCCCCTCTTCCACTCCTCCCGCTCCTTCATCTTCCCTCCTTGCCCACTCCTTCCACCGACCATATGCCCCCTTTTAATTCCTTTCCATTGTTGGGTCTCTGCCTGAACTAATTTTCCCATGCACACGTGTGTACACATGTATCAGTCGACCAGCGCGCATGTTAAAAGAACAGAGAATGCGACACAGCCCGTTGGCCTCTGGAGCAAATATGGCAACAAGGGGTCGCACATGATATTTGAAAGGTTAAAAACAATAGCCAGGTTAAGGCCTAGGTAACCATAAAAATATATGGGGAAGTTAAAATAGAAAAATTCAATCAATATGCAGATCTCAAGATTGTCTTATCAATTGATTTTTAAAAGAGACTGCATTTGTGGCAATCTTGATGGCACCCGGCAGTGAGTTCCACAGCCTTACAGAACTAGGATAAAATGAATGTAAAAATGGCTGTCAATATTTGATGCAGGCATGGCATAAGATTGACCGCCACTCCTGGTGCTACTTTTGGTAAATACTAATTGTTCCATTGGGATATCCATTAGTTTAGCTCTGCTTATGAAGAAGGTATTAAGTTTAATAAAGGCTCTTCTCTCTTCTGGGGGTTTCCATTCTAATTTCCTCGTGTTCTTCCTAGTATTCCCTTTCTCTGATATGGTTCCCTGTTACGAACCGTGCTGCTCTCCTCTGAATTTTTTCGAGGTTATCAATCTAACAAGTAGGGTAAACCCTTGCTCCCATGATAAGACAAATACACGCCCATAACTCCAAAACGAATGCTGCCTACAACACCGATTCGCCTAGCAAGAAATGACAACACAGAGCACACACAGAACAAACAAGGAGACATCCCCTGGTCGAGAGTTGTCGTTCTTGATTGGGCGCAAGGGTCCGATCTCAGTTATTTCCCCTGGATTACCTTCAACTCTAGACATTGTTTCATTTCACAATTTTGTCGTATTGAAAATGTGAATATTTCAAAATAACAATGATTCGTTTTTGGTCTACCCAGTATGATGGAGAGTCACCATTCCAACTTTGGAGATCAGACGCAAAGTGTGGATTTGTGTAGGGAACAAGAGTACTGAAAGAAGGGCAGAACACAGTTTATATTATTCATGTTCACACACGCGCACCTGTCAAGGCGTAGTCGATCTCCAGTTGTAAGGTCTGACCCCCGCCTCCCCCCTGCAGTTTCATCCACCCGCTGACCTGGTAGGACTTGCCCGGGGTCACGTGAATGTACTGGGAGGGGCCCTCCCAGTAATGCGACCTGAAACACAACACTTTCGCCAGTGTGTTGGCTGGGTTTGTGGGAGATTAATTCTCTGTCTCTCTCTCTGTCTGTCTGTCTGTCTCTCTCTCTCTCTCTCCTCTCTCTCTCTCTCTCTCTCTCTCTCTCTCTCTGTGAGTAAAAAAGAGAACGCATGCATGTATGCCAGTGTGTGTGTGTGTGTGTGGTGTGTGTGTGTGTGTGTGTGTGTGTGTGAGAGAGTTCGCGTACCTGTGTGCGTGTGCGCGTGCGCGCGCGCGCGCGCGCGTGTGTGTGAAAGCGAGCGTACCCATACGCTCGTGTGTGTGTGTGTGTGTGTGTGTGTGTGTGTGTGTGTGTGTGTGTGTGTGTACGGGCGTGTGGGCATGCACATGTGTGTTGTGTGTGTGTGTGTGTGTGTGTGTGTGTGTGTGTGTGTGTGTGTGTGTAAACGCTGTTGTTTCACTCCTTCCATCGACGGTGTATATAAATGTGTTATGTTTCACATTTTGAACATGATTATATTTAGGCCTTAGGTGCTTTAAAACGAGCGTAATGAAAGAAAACTAATTTTGAACGTTACGTTCTGCATTTTTTCCTGCGTTGTTATTTCATTAAACTAGATAAAAGCTTTAGTAAAAGAATGGATGATCCTTTCAACCAAATACTATGTAAATTATTAATTTTAAATCACGGATTCCTTGGACCTTTAATGCCTTAAAAGGACTGCAGTAAAACAAAGCCAAATGATGCCTGAAGCTCTGCATTATGGCCTTGATAACTTTTGGGTTAATTGTGACTAAAATGGGTTACTTTGACTCGTTTGTAAATTCATGATTTTAAGTGCCTTAGAAGCACTGCAATTAAAGCAAAACAACTGAAACTGTCTGTTCTGCGATTTGGCTTGTATTAGCTTTTAGACTCTATTATGTTTGTGTTTCTGTTCTGACAATTAAGGATAATCATTTACTCTTTAAGTTTTTTTATGAATGTGTGGAGACCTTAGGTGCCTTTAAATGGATTATCGAACAAGCTCACACATCTTATATGGCCAACAGACAAACAATATTGGTTTGGATTTATGAATAATGCGTGTCGGTTAATATAGGCCCGTGGCCCAATATTTTTACCACTCCCTGGTCCATTTAACCCGAATGATATCTAAAGTGGGCTTCCTTTTCTTTAAGAATTTTATTATGATTTCTTATATAGAACTTTTGAAATAAGATAGCCATTTGATGGCTGTACTATATGAAGCTCTTATGGTAAGCTTTACAAATAATTAACCTTGAGTGAAGTAAAATTAGTGAAGGAGGTAGGGCTGCATTTCTTAGGGTTCTAACTTACCCAATCTTCCCCTACTTTCGTTGTGCTGAATGTCCTAGGCCTACCATATTGATAAAAATCACATCAGCGCACACACACACACACACACACACACACACACACACACACACACACACACACACACACACACACACACACACACACACACGTTCACACACGCACACACACACACACACACACACACACACACACACACACACACACACACACACACACACACACACACACACACGAATGGAAATTTGACTTTCGTCAAAAACATTTATGATAAAAAAAAAAATCACTTGCGACAATTTTTTTTCCATGGCAGGCTGCATTATTTTCTGTGATATTTTGACGCTCAACCGCGGCGACGTTTTTTCACTTTGCAGAAAAAAAATCGTCGCTGTGAAATATTGACGCTGCGACCATATTTCACAGGAAATGTTTACTCTAGCAGTAAGATTTCACGTGAAAATGTGTCGACAGCATTCACTGACTACAATGTTTTCACAGTGTCCCTTCGCAAAAAAAAAAAAAAAAAAAAAAAAAAAAAAAAAAAAAAAAAAAAAATGTCGCAAAATTTTAGCGACAGTATTTTATGGACAGCTACAATATTCTATAGGACATTTTTTTGTGAAAAGTTGTCGCGCGACAATTTTTTTTTCCAGAAAATAATGTCGCTGCAACAATATTTCACGTGAAATGCTATCGTTGCGATACAAATCCACGCGGCGACAGTGGACACGGCTGCTCATCGTAGTGCATAAAACGTAGCACGACCGATGTTGTCATATCAATAAAGATCAAGACAGGTATCTCACCTGCCAGTGGCCTGGGCGCTGTGTTGTCCGGAATGTCTGTCAGAGTTCAGGTGGCACTGGATGTTCCAGCAGTCCCCAGCCTCTCAGGGATTCGAACCCACCGTTGCGCAGCAATTCTCCTCTCACTGCCACCGGCACCAGCAGCACACACCAACAGCCACATCGACAACCTGCTGGTCGCCATAGTCGATAATAACACGTCTGCTCACCTCGACCAACAGCAGTGATTATGAAGCAGCGTCCTCGTCAATTGAAATGATCACCCTGAAATCTCTAGGACTTATAAGCTGTCTTTGAGTGTGCTGGTTTTGTCATTACGCTGATAGCGTACTTTCGATTTTTTAACCAAATGTAGAACACGTTGGTGTTTTAGGAGGAGATTGCGTTTTTTATCAGCAAACTGAGGACATGTTACTCTTATCAGCAAACTGGGGACACGTTTTGACTAGCGAAAGGAGAACATGTTGTTTTTTGTCAGCAGAAGGAGGACATGTTTTAATCAGCGGAAGAAGGACATTTTGTTTTTATCAGTAAAAGAAAGACATGTTTTTATCATCAGCAAAAGCAGGGCATGTTCTTATCAGCAAAAGGATGGCGTGTTATTTTTACAGCAAAAGGAGGACACGTTTTAATCAGCGAAAGGAGGATATGTTGTTTTTATCAACAAAACTGAGGACACGTTTCATCAGCAAAAGGAGGACACATTTTATCAGCAGAAGGAAGAGGAGGACATGCTTTTTTTACCAGCAAAAGGAGACATTTTTTCAGCCAAAGGAAGACATGTTTACAAGCAAAAGGAGGACACGTTTTAATCAGCAAAACGACAACATGTTTTGTAGGCAAAAGGAGGATATCTTGTTTTCATCAGCAAAAAAAGGATAGATTGTTTCATCCTATGACAAGATGATTTTATCAGTACAAGGACACATTATTTTCAGCATAAAGAGGACATATTGCTTTTATCAGTATAGAGGACTTACAGCATAACAATGACATATTGTTTTTAGCAGTACGAGGACATGCTGTTTTTGTGAGTATAGGCACATGTAAGTATAGGAACATGCTGGTCTCCTAGGTGAGTCGTTTTGATCTGTTGTTGTTTTAAACGGCGTCTTTCGAACGAGTGGATACTTGTGCACGAACACAAACTTGCACTCAAACACACACACACACACACACACACACACACACACACACACACACACACACACACACACACACACACACACACACACACTCACACATACACACATACACACACACTCGCGCGCGCGCGCACGACAGACAGAACAGAGAGAGACAGAGACATAGAGAGACAAGACAATACAAAATTCTTTATTTACGAGGATAATAGATAAGCACTGATGTGCTTTTTTACATCCTGTCCTCGCCCTGAGTAGGGTCAACAATGCAAAATAGAGTAAGGCTAAAAAGAGGCATGCAAAAAGTGACTAGAACTACAACACGATACGGAAAAAAGTAAAATGAGAGAGAGAGAGTAGAGAGAGAGAGAGAGGAGAGAGAGAGAGAGACGCAGGAGCGAAAGGGGTGCAGGGAAAGGCGATAGAGAGAGCGAGAGGGAGAGACGGACAAACAGACGAGAGGGGTATGGGAAAGAACATTGTTTAGCTCAATCTGACAATTTAAAATTTGAAGAAGATGCAAGACAATCGATTTTGAAGCACAAATGGGAGGGGGGAGGGGGGGGGGGGGGGGGAGGGCGTGGGGGGATGC
>JADBJO010035401.1:0-12297 GCA_016801955.1 Conus betulinus | reverse complement strand
GTCGGCAAGTTCAAGTCACCTTGACCCCGAACTTGATTTCTTTCACACTGGACAACTCATTTCACGGTCCACAATGTCTGTTGGCCCCCTCGACTCAGACGATGTTTCATGGGTGGCAGAGGTACTCGAAACGGAGAGGCGATTTGGACACCAGATGGGGGTTTACAACTTGTCACGGTCTGAAAAAACTGTTGGGGGCGCACTGTGGAATGCGGCATTGACTAGGTCAAGTCCCTTGGCCCTCCAGCGTTCAGCGGGCACCTGGTCCAAGTCAGTTCAAACTGGTGGCAAAGAACGGGGTAGATTTGACCTGGAGAAGACGCTATTCTTACCCCAAAACACGGTGAATCTTGAGACATGTGAAGTGCCGCCGCGGCCAATTTGTGTTCAGTCAAATCTTGAGTTCTTCAATCCCCCCCCCCCCCCCCCCCCCCCCCCCCCCCCCCCCCCCCCCCCCCCCCCCCCAACCAGTCACAAGTACGAAAATGAGTCAGCTTGACGAAAAGCCTTTCTATGGACGTCAGTAAAGACAGGTGTTGTGCCGCAAGGCGTTGTTAAGGGGGGCAAACAATCGGTGGGGATTGTGTGGGTAAAGCTGGGGTGTCGGCGCCATCACCGAGTGGTGGAGTTAGTGGTCTCCTATCAACAGTGTACAATGGATAGAGAGATGTTTGTGACACAGAAGCTTTCCACTGGATGGAGTTGATTCCCACTGAAAGAAGATTTTGAGAAGACAGACGGACAGAGAAACACACACACACACACACACACACACACACAGAGGTCTCTCTCTCTCTCTCTCTCACCCACATATACGCACACCCACTCACCAACACACTCTCTCTCTCTCTCTCTCTCTCTCTCTCTCACACACACACACACACACACACACACTCTCTCTCTAAACGCGGGCGTGTGCGCGCGTACTTGCCGCTTGTGGCATATCGTGACCCCTCGCCTCAAAGTTGTGTCAGCGACCTGGCATTGTGTGACAGCTTTACAACCTCAGGCGGACACTTGAGTTAGAGGCTCCATTGAGGCGCCGCCAGCCGGTCATTGCATCATCAACAGCTGAGCCGGGGTGATTGTGAATGAACCGACCAGAACATTCCTGTGTCCCTTGTACAGATTCTCTGTGTGTGTGTGTGTGCGTGTGTGTGTGTGTGTGTGGTGTGGTGTGGTGTGTATGTGTGTGTGTGTGTGTGTGTGTGTGTGTTTTAAAATGATCAGCCTAGAATCATCCCCTAATCCAACGCGGAAATCGCTTCAAAGAAGCCATAACTGAATCAACGACAAAAATGTGTGGCACTCAAACAGCTGATAGTCGATTCACCTCTCTCCATCCACCCCACCACCCAACCGCATCAAAAAAGAAAGAAAGAAGAAAGAAAGAAAAAAAGACAAGAAAAACAAGATGCAAAGCATATAAACGTACTCCCAGTTTATCCTGAATACGCGTGAAATATTCCATAAAGAGGTAAAAACCGTCTTGGGCTCGTGTAACCCTTCGTAATGACTATTGGTAAACATCGGCCATCGTCTGTGACCCATAATGAACATACTTACAAATTTTCACAAAGTTCGGCCCAAGTACTTCCTGAGATATTCCATGAAGACGAAAAAACCATTACAGCCGTTAGTTACTGTGTCCCTTGTCCTTTTCGTTGGTTGTGTACATTCAAGTGAAGTGGGGTGCCCCCAAATCGATCTTTTGAATTCTGATACTAACACGTGACATGTGACGGCATAAGTATGTCCATGTACAAAGCCTAAAATGAAATAAAATCGTTTGGAGTGCCCACCACCCCCCCCCCCCCCCCCCCTTCTTTCTCTCTCTCTCTCTCTCTCTCTCTCTCTCTCTCTCTCTCTCTCTCTCCGCCCATAGTTACTGGATAACTGAAGAATGTTAATTTGTGCTCTGTGAAAAGCTGGTTATGAATTGGTCTGGACTTCCCATATCATTATGTGTTATGGATAAAATGCATGCCAGAATTTTTTTTTCCGTATGGATCAGGGTATCTGCTGAAAACAAGACCATACCAAAAAAATAATAATAATAATAATAATAATAAAATAAAATAAAATAATGTGGATACTGATATACCATTCATCGCTATGAAACAATATGACTGATTTGAATGTCTTTTACTCCGGTAGCTTGGGCAAGTCGAAAAAAAAAAAAAGGCAATATGGACTATTCATATCACACACGCACGCGCGCGCGTCCAAACACACACACACACACACACAGACGCGCGCGTGCACAGAGAGAGAGAGAGAGAGAGGAGGGGGGGGGGGGGGGGAGGGAGGGGGGGAATCATCGTCGCCACTACGACTAGAATGCGTTTCATAGAAACAGTGATCGTTTCCAACTCCCTCCCACCTCTACACGCTCCGTCCCCCCCCCCCCCCCCCCCCACCTCCTTCTACACCGCCCTCACCGCCCCCCCCCCCCCCTCCACCCCCCTCCTTCCCTCTTTACCGCTCGCACACTTTCCTTGTGCTCCGGTGTCAACTGTCCACCTGATAGGACCCAACCCCTTCTTGCCCCCGCCTGACTCTTACCCTATCAATACCCGCTCCTTAGACCCCCCCCCCTCCCCACTACACACACACACACACGCACACACAACACACACACACAGCCATGCTACGGGTCCCCCACTACTGCTCTTGACCAATCCGAGCTCTGGAGGGACAGAAAGGCGGGGTCTGCCGTTAGCGCGCTGCTACGACTGGTCAAGGTGGGCCTGTGTGTCCCTCCTCTTGGGGCATGTGTCGGAAGCAGGAATGAATGAGGGAAGAGTGGGCGGGGTAAGGGGGTGGTCAAAGTGGTGAGAAAGCAACAAGCTGCGTATCCGCCATGAGGTGTTTAGATTAAACCGGACGGGGTAATAAATAGGCGTGTCGCTGAGAGGGAACCTTCATCGCTTCTTGGACGTTTGGACCAAGCTCATCTTGAAGAGAACATTCGTCGCCTGTTGGGACCTTTGGACCAAGTTTGTCTCGGTGCAGAGTGCGCTTGTTGGACCTTTGGACCAAGTTTGTCTCGGTGCAGAGTGAACGTTGGACGGTGTGCCTGAGGTGTCGTCGTCCCTAGCTGGCTTGAACGTGAGTGCCTTTGGTTTTCCTCTGTTTTCTGTGCTTCTGTGGAGTACGTCAGATGTTGCGTTTAAATTCCTTTTCCGGTTTTCTTTTAAGTCGGTGATTTTCCGTGGTGAACTGAATAGAAACTTTGTGTTTGTGCGTTTGAGACTTGGCATCTTCTGCCGTTTCTTCATGCTAATACTTTGTTCTTTTTAGTGAGTGGGGGTTTTTTTGTTGTTTTTTTTTTTTTTCACATGATTATGTTTAAGGCCTAAAACCGATTTGTGGAAAATCCGAATTTCATCCATGTCGCCCGATGAAGTTTCAAGACGGTAAATGTGTGCTTTGGTGGTTCGACCGAAACTTTGCGGTGTTAGACATCGTTGTCGGCATTTTTCACTGTTGATATTTGGACTCTTGCCACTGCGCTGTTCGAAAACTCTTCGTCGGGATTCAGTTCCCCGTTCGTGTTCTATCACTCCTCCGAGTTGCTGGGAATCGTGTGAGTGAAACCTGTACGCCCGTTTAGTCCTGGCTACTCTCCGTCGTCGGTGCAGATATTGTCCGTAATGGGGTATGTTTGTTATAGAGAACCCTGGTGAACCCAAGCAAATCAGGCGAACCTGACTTGAATATATAACCTTTGCTTACAAAATAAGTTCATGTGTTAAAAAGTGAAGTTTTAAGCTGATTGATTGCTTTTTTTTTTAAATTGATACTTGGGGGAAAAAAAAAAGAAAAAAACATGCTAGAGTTGGGGGTATTTTTCTAGGTAGGGTCAGGTTACCAGAACCCAAGAAGTTTTATTACAGGCCGAACCCTCCAAACTTATTCATGTAAAATTTACACTGAAAGAAACTATATGTACATGTAAATTGTCATTTTTTTCATCGATTTAAAAAAGTTATGAAATGATATTTAGAGTACTATCAATACTTTAAGTAATAAAGTAAAAAGTATATGTGAAATAAGATACAATTGTGTTAATATTCTGTATGCACACATATATGAAAACGTACATGCCTACCCCTTTGGAACTTCCGTATTTTTCTACGGCAATTTAAAAAAAAAAAAAAAAAGAAAGAAACCGACGTAGCTACGGCGATTACGGAAATTTATTTTTCGTTACGGTAAAAAAAAAATTTCAACAAAATTTACTTAAAAACGATCGCGAGTTGAAGCAGACGATGCTTTCGAAAGCAGAAGCAGAACACCGAATGGTAAAAGGGACGTAAAGCCCCGTCTTCATCAAGCAAAACGAATAACTCCAATGGCTTCTGCTATAGAGGGACGTTAAACTCGGTTATTCAAGCAAACGATGCTTTTGAAAGCGGAAGTACTAAACCCGGATATCGCAAGTAATTGAAGTTTCGAGAAATATGGCGTCTAATACAAAGAGAAAGCGAATGGATGTGCCAACTGGTGATGCCAATTAACCTGCATTCAAAAGAAAAAGAGTGCTACTGATTTTGAGTCCGTGCTACTGAAATCTGAAATCGGTGCTGCTGAAATTCATGTTTAGGGGTAGGCGTGTATGTTAAAATAAGATGATTTGTATATACAAGTCAGGTTATTTAAGACGGAACAGATGGTAACTTTCTTCTGCGTTTTAGGGATGTAAGAGGTCCTCTTTGCACATTAACGTTTTTTTTTTTTTTTCTGGTGTGGCTTTTCCCCTCCGTGTCTTGGTGTTATGGCAGCATGTCCATCTTTGGTTCTTGTGACCCGTGCATCTGCTACCTTTCTGGTCTGCATGTAGTGCCAAAAAATGTCTGTCTCGTCTTTCATGTGACATACTACACCAACTATTCTCTATCGAAAAGGTACACTTTCCCAGTACATAGTCCCCTAAACCAAGCAGGCTTCTCATAATTTGATTATAGTGTCCCTCTACTAGCTCCAGTATCTTTTCAACCAAGTCGGTTTTTATTGCAAATACGAGAACTGCTCAAAAACTGAGATGTCTCGTTTCTACCCTATCTCGCCCCACATGAGTTGGGCCGAAGATCTGCTCAGTGGATATGAATTACTCGGGGAGAAACTTGCCTGCATTGCTTACATCTCTGATTTCAGTTATAGAGTTTGTTAATTACAATTGGATATTAATCCTACCGATGTGAAAAAAGCTGTTTCAACGCTTTATGTGAACACAAAAGGGTATGATATCGCCTCTCTGGCCATGCAGATAGCAAGGTGAAAAAGCTGTCAGCGTGTTATTCCAGAATAAAGCTGGAAACTGTTAACTCTTCTGTCCTATGAGCTGGAGAAAGCTTTAATTTTTTATTGATGCATTGATTGAAACGTTAAAACATACTTTTACCTGGATTCGCCCACGTTTACTTGGGTTCGCCAGGGTTCTGTGTAACAACCTGCTGCCCGTAATGCGACCGCTTTGCTGCAAAAGGGGAAAGAATTTTTGTTTGGGGAGGGGAAGATACCTCGAAGACACCCACCCAATCCTGGTTAGAAAGGTGTGCACCGCATTATCTCCTTTCCCGCCACTAGGGAACAACCCCAGGCCCCTATTGGACACCAGCTCCCCACTATTCCCTCGATTTTAAAAAGATACGGCCGCGCGCGCTGGTGACCTACTCATGTGTGAGTGAACCAGCTTTTTAGGAAGCCATCCGTCGCCCCTCACCTGTGGTTTTTACCATAGATTTGGACAACTCCTACCCACCACCCGCCACCTGGATTTGGAAGACATTCCTCTTCCATCATTCCCTCCCCTCTGCTGTTACCAAATATAGAAAAGGTGCCCCCCCCCCCCCCCCACCTCCCCAACCCCCTTCCCCGCCTATCACCCATCCTGCGCCCGGCTTTTACGACTGTCGTGACTGGCCAGGTTATTCTCCTTTCCTCGCCGGGGAAATTTTCCCAGCCCCTTATCTCTTCCCCCGCCCCCCGCCCCCTGGAAACCGTTCAGGTAATTGATGTTTACACCATGACTTGGACCTTCTTTCAACCCGATGACCGCTTTGTTTACACAGAAAACCTTTGTGCACCTTTTCCCCTTTAACTAACCTGCCCCCCCCCCCCCCCCCCCCCCCTCCGTGTGTCCTTGTCTATTTGTCTCTTCCAACCAATCAGTGGTCATTACCGCAACAGCTCGGCTTTAAGTGCTGACAGCAGTTTCCTCCCCTCACTAAGGAGAAATAATTGCCCTTTTCATGGTGGTTGACTGACGACCCACCGGGTACGCTGGAGGTGTGGCGTATCATTCTCGAACAGACTGCCGATTGGCGGCTAGTCCGGTCGACACCAGGTACACGCCTTTGTTTCAAAACTATTGCCTAACACAAGTCTTTGTGTCTTCGTTTCCGAGTGGAACGTTTCCCCAGAGCCTTGTGGCGTCAGTTACCCCAAAGTCTGTTTCCAGCGTGTTGATTTGAGGTATTACTTGGCAATGTCAGTTTTAAGACGTAGAAGTTGGCGAGGCAGTAGGCTAATCAGGCTTAAGGTCCATGATAATTAACGGTGATATGGCAAGACAAGGATCACTGGAATATCTCTATCCCGGAGGGGTTGGGGGAGGAGGGATGGGGGAGGGGGAGGGTGTAGAGACGTAGCCTAAACTGTCAAAACCATTACCAAACACCAGTCTTCCAAATTCTAATAAAAGCTGGGTGGGGGAGATAGAATAGGGGGGGGGGGGTTAGGAGAGATCGTTTTCCAAAGTTTGAAAAAAAAAAATCCGGGGGCCGGGTTGGGGGGGGGGGGGGGGGGGGGGGGGGGGGTCAAAATTCTTGTATAAAGGGGAGGGGGAGCGGAAAATTTGTTCTATTCTTTCTTTAAATTTTTAGGGGGGATGCACTTTCATCTTGCCAATTCATGTAAAAGCAGGAGTGGGATGGTCGGGAGGGGGGGGGGGTGGGGTGGCGTACCGTATATGCCGTCCATATTTTGGAAGCTTGAAATATTTAGAGGGGGCCGGAAGATAGTCAGGCGCCCTTCCCTCCTCCACTCTCCCTCCTCCCTCCCTGTCCCCTCAACAATGTTTAAATGGAAGGACTTCTGGCCCCCCCTCCCTCCCCCCCCCCCCCCCCCCCCCCCCCCCCCACATTGCCATGGACAATGAAAATGACAAAGCTGATGATGGAAACTAGCGTAGATTCGAGCCGTCAACTTTGTCAGTCTCGGCTGCGGTGGATGACACTGCTGTAATTCAATGATTTAATCCAAACCCAGGCACGGCTAGAAAAACGGCCAATGTTGATCGTTGAGTTTTTCGTCCCAAAGGAAATGGTTTTAGGAACAAGTACTTCTATCACAGCAGTCTTGGTGACAAAGGACCAATTTGTCTCCGTCTTTTCTGCGATAGGTACAGCAATACGCAAATTAGAACGTCGCGGTGCATGTGGAATGGAGGAGATTTCTCTCTCTCTCTCTCTCTCTTTCCGTGTGGTGTGTGTGTGTGTGTGTGTGTGTGCGCGTCTGTCTGTCTCTGTCTTTCTCTCTCTCTTTCTCTGTATTCAAGTACATGTTCTCTTTGTCTCACCTCCGAACGATTTTGCTCATATATGATATGCATTTTTGATTTGTTTAGTCAGCTCTTTCCTGTGTTATATTGCACATAGCATTAATGTGTTTGTCTTAACATGATCTTTTCTGCGAGTGATTACAGTTTTTTTATTCATTGTCTCCAGTTTTGTCTCTCTCTTGTGTGTGTGTGTGTGTGTCTCTCTCTCTTGAATACAGTTTCATTTATTCATTGTCTCCAGTTCTGTCTCTCTTGTGTCTTTCTGTCTCTCTTTATTACAGTTTCATTTATTCATTGTCTTCAGTTCTGTCTCTTTCTCTCTCTTGTGTCTTTCTGTCTGTCTCTCCCTCTGCGTGTGTGTGTGTGTCCCGAATTCTGTACATACTTTGGCATATTCATTTTACTGTCTGATTTTATACACGCTAATTGTACGTTTTAGTACATTTCCATTTCAAATTATTACATTTCATGCTGTCTCCCCTCTCCCTTCCATCCTCTCCCGTACGTACTTTGTCATATTCATTGAGGAAATTGGGGGGGGGGGGGGGAGCTTATATGAATAGGTTTGACCGGGTTACGACGTATATTTCTTTAAAAAAAAAATGCTTATGAAAATAAACGAAAAGCCCGAACGAATTGCTCCCTACCAATCTTATTCTCTGTCTCCAGTTCCCAACTAACCCAAGTGAAATTCCTACTACCACTCACCCCCCACCCATCGACTGTGCAGTTTTTTTAAGTTTCTGTTCAGAACGATTGCTTATACATTCTTCGCGTTGATCAATTCAGGCAGTTTTAAAATAAGTAGATGAATGAAAACTTACATACGTAAAATATTCTTTTAAAGGAAATAAATAACACTCTTGATCCCAATAGGAATGGAAAATGTGTCAATAATTAAAAACAATCTTTTTTCTTTAATTCCTTCGGCGGCCCAGTGATTCTGATTTTGCCTTTATATAAACGAAATGCACAGGTAAATAAATAAAGCAGTTGTTGGTTGCAACAAAATGTATTTTGAAAAGTTGGTAGCAACAAGAAATCACATATCAGACTTTTCGTACAGTATAATCTGATACAAGATCGTTAACAAAGATTT
Source organism: Conus betulinus (assembly GCA_016801955.1). Lineage (NCBI taxonomy): Eukaryota > Metazoa > Mollusca > Gastropoda > Neogastropoda > Conidae > Conus > Conus betulinus. The sequence goes on along the minus strand of JADBJO010035401.1, from coordinate 3,631 downwards.
TGCCGGCTGTAGGATGGCTGATGGTTAATTATGATTTTTTGTTGTTGTCTTTGTTGTTTTTTTTTTTTTGACGCTTGGGAACGCCGGAGATCCCGGAACCATTGTGTATTATTCGGATCGGAAGTATAATGAAACGGGTTCGTCCAGGTCTGAACTCATTTCCATTATTAAACACAGGGGAAGTAATGGTTGGAACGGATTGAGTTACTTCCCTTCTCCAGTTCAATTGATTTGTTTTTAATGATGCATGGGGGGAAACACCGGAGATCCCTGAACCCATGGTGTTATCCAGATCGGAATTATTGATGAAGTAAGTTCGTCCCGGTCTGAACTCCTTTCCATTATTTAAACGCAGGGAAAGTAATCGTGTTTCAACGATTACTTTCCCTGCGTTTAAGTAATTGAAAGGATTGAGTTACTTCCCTTCTCCTTTTCGAATGCCTTGAAGAAGCGCAACCGAAAGACGAAGATGCTATTCTCGTCTCTTCTACCTCTTCGGACTGAACGCGCCCTTCTGTGAAAGTCTGCGTAACTGGGTCAGCTCTGGCACGACGTTAGGGCTGAACCAGGACAAGGACGAGGGCGTATAGAGGTGGGAGGTGAGAGAGGGAGGGAGAGGGAAAAATCCTTGTTTCTCCTTCATCTCTGGCATTTTCAAAACATTCATGTGGAGCTATTCCGGCCCCTTAGTGTGTGTGCGTGTGTGTGTGTGTGTGTGTGTGTGTGTGTGTGTGTGTGTGTGTGTATAGTAGTATTAGTAGTGGTGGTGAAATCCCCAAAACGAACACTCGAGCTACCAACTGAATGACAATGTCACTGGAACGCGTACCCGTGTTTGTTCCTGCTCGGTCATATCCGTTTTGTGAGGGTGGTTTGTTGAGAATGCGGCGCATGCCATTCCTTCATACGTCTTGAGGCCAGTATGTTTGTCCATACGGGTGTTACTTCGGTCAGTAGATGATTCTGTTGCGAGGCTGCCTGGCGGCTGTTGCCAGTATTTTATCCAGTACCCACCACCTCTGTTTCCATCCTCAGAATGGCCCCCCCGTGGTCTGCTGGATAGAAATCACGTGACTGCTGTGTCGCTTCTCAGCGGCTCCATGGTACGGTACCGAGTTTGCACTTAGATCTTCGCGAGTAGAGTTGTGATTATGGCGTTGTTCGGGTGATGTGGTCAGTCTCATCATTCACCTTTCTGGATGGCCGAGTCCGGTCAGCTGTTTGTCCAGTGGGTATGGACATTACACCTGAATGAAGCCAACTCGCGCACCACCAGTGTAACCACACTACCAAGGACAGTATGAGCGAAGAAAAACACAGAAGACACACTCCAAGAGAACATGCATTACCATTTAGATTTCATTCAGTTACTACTATATTTTTGAAAACCATAAGTATACAAGGAGGGTGGGAGGATGGGGGACAGCAGAGGTAGAGGAAATGAAAGGATATCATCTCCTGTTTCTGACAAACTAATCTCACGTGTATGGTCTGTTCTCCTTCCAGGCCTAACCTGTGTCATCAATTGTAGGAATCATTCTGGTCTTGTCATCGCTAAAATCGGCCGATATCCTTCAAAGGATTCCTTCTCTACCAAAAGCTTTGACGGAAGGGTCAAATTAAGCTCTGCAACCATGCCTGTAGAAACTACTGATCTTGACCTGCCCCAGGACACCAGGAGAACAGAGGCGCCAGAGGGTTCCACGGACGTGGGTCGCGAACGATCGACTGAAGATGCACCATTGATCAACACGCCTTCAGAGGAAAGCGCAATCGATGCTACACCAGACCCTGAACCGACGACTGCATCACCTCAAAAGGATTCGGAGCACACCGTGCAAGTGCCCGTCATGAACGATGAGCCAAAACATAGCTACGGATCAGGATGGAGATTTGGATACTTTTGAACCACTCGACTTGAGTGTATCGATTGTTGAAACCGAAACGGAAGATTCCGGCTGGGTTGACTCAGAATTGTCGTCGATGGGATCTGATAACAATGATGAAGTGCCAGAGAGGGCCTTTCAGACACAGCACATTCCGTCTGATCGGCACGCGAGCCATGATTTCGATAGAAAGGAGTCGGAGTTATCAGCTGAAGAAAACGGTACGTCTGGTTCGGAGGACCCCAAGGTTACTGTGGAAAGTAACGCTAAGACCGACACCGAAAATCCTCAAGACTTAAAGGAGCGTGCCCATGCACCCGCAACGCACATCGAACAAGATGATGCAGACACATTTAGCGAGACAACACCTGATCAGCACGCGAGCCATGATTTCAATAGAAACGAGTCGGAGTTATCAGCTGAAGAAAACGGTACGTCTGGTTCGGAGGACCCCAGGATACAGTGGAAAGTAACCGCTGAGACCGACACCGAAAATCTTCAAGACTTAAAGGAGCATGCCCATGCACACGCAACGCACATCGAACAAGATGATGCAGACACATTTAGCAAGAAGAACAACCCTGGGATGCTTTTTATATGCAGAGTATGAGCGTGTCTGGAAAAGAACCTCTGACGAGAGGGTCATACGGCCAAGGCTGGACAACGGAGTCGCCCCCAAATTCACAGGTAACTTTAACCTAGACAACAGCATTTATAGATGGGTACTATATACTTGTCTTAATTAATTTTGTGTCTGAATTACTATGATCAAAAAGTGATCCATGCACTCTTTAGAATAAATCACAAATCAGAGTTTTCATCTTTATCACAGTAGCGAATGTCTTCGTTCACACAATATTGAGTTTATTATTGAAGTAAAAAAAACTACATATTATTATGGACATTATTTTTGTTTGCTCTCGTAAATACGCGTCCTCAGGATATCCTTTTATTGTTTTGAATAAGATTTTATCACTTAGTTTTAAGTTAATTCTATTTGCTGTTTTAAATTCCTGCTTTGAGATTATTATTGCCGTTTTTAATTCATACTCTGTGGATATAATCGGTGCATTTCTTAATCAACAGTTCGTAGATATTAAATAGTCGCAAATTTAACCTCACATTTGAAGATCTTAATTGCCCGTTTCAAATTCATATTTTGAGGATAGTATTTTATTGCGCTTTGAATTATTGCCGCTTTAAATTCATTCTCTGAAGATACTGTATTCATTGCCGTTTTGAATTCATGGCTTCCGGATATTCTATTCCAGTACTGAATTATAATCCTTACGATGTTATCTTACTGGAGACCGAAAGAATACCTTCTGCATATTTTCTGATGCATTTAAGACGCACGTCCAAGATATTTTATTGCTGTTCCAGATTCGTATGTCCGGCGTATTTTACCATTGTAAATGCAAACAACTGGATCTTTTTTGGTCACTGTTTCGAATTTATTACCTCATGATATCATATAACTGTTTGAATTTGACAGCCACAAGCCTATTGTTTCAATAACTTACCTTCAGGACACCCGCTTTTCCCCGACAGACGTCAGCGTTTAGCTAAAATCATGAGAAGTATAACGGCTGATTTCAGAATCACAGACTGCTAGACAATTCACGCGCGAAAGACCGACAGTTCTTTTTTTCCCGAAAAGGGGAAGGTTCACTTGAAAGGCCGCAAGTTTTGGTGTCTTTTGGAATCTATTGATCCCTGCCAGATAGGTAACCTTGATTTTTTTT
>JADBJO010035400.1:7500-12297 GCA_016801955.1 Conus betulinus | reverse complement strand
TTTTGTGTGGCTGTGCTTATGTGTGTGGGTGTGTGGTGTGTGTGTGTTTGTGTGTGTGTGTGGTGTTTGTGTGTGCGCCTCGCGCGCCGCGCGGCGCGCCTCGCCTCGCGCGGCGCGCGCGCGAGACGCGCGCGAGCGCCAGCTCGCGCGCGCCTCCTTTCCTCTTTCCCCTCTCCCCCTCCCTGTTCCTTTTTATTTTTCGCTTCCGTGGTTCCCATTCTTCCTCCCTCGGCCGCCCCGTCTAGGGTCTCCCTCCCCCTGGTTATTCGGTGGTGGCCCGCTCCGCCCGCCCTCTCCCTCACGTTCTCCCGTGCCGCCTGCCGTGGCTCCCGTCCCTCGTTTTTTTGGTATGTTGGGTGCGCGTGTGTGCGTGCGTGCGTGCGTGTGTGTATGTATGTATGTATTATGTATGTTTTGTTGTGTGTTGTGTGGTGGTTTGTGTTGTGTGTGGTGTTTGTGTTGTGTGGTGTGTATATTTGTGTGTGTGCATGGTACTGTGTGCGCGTCGAGAGAGAGAGAGAGTGTGTGTGTATCTGTGTTGTTTGGCGGTTTTGTGTGGGGCGTGGGCGCGCGCGTATAAAATGGTTAAAAGAGAGAGAAGCTGAGTTGCTATTGTTCTTGCTATTTATTGTTTTTTTTTTTTTTTCAAGCGCAGGTGCAGTTTTCAGCTTTTGTGTTCACATTATGAAGGCATAATTACCAGGTATGTGGATGTAACACAGTCATGATTCACGCGTAAACTGTGTAATAACGTCACATACATAACGCCGCACACATAAATGTCATATGGAATACGTCAACATACACCCATACCCATCCGCACCGCCCACCGACCCCCCCAGTTTCCCCTTGTCATCCCTGTTGCCCCCTCATCCCTATCGCTCTCTGCCTTGTACTGTCTAAATGGTAGTGAAAGAGAATTCTCTCTCTCTCTCTCTCTCTCTCTCTCTCTCTCTCTCTCTCTCTCTCTGATTATTAATTTGATAATTCATGGACACATAAATGTCAATAATCTCTTCTAACATGTAAGTATGTGTGTGCGCAACCAAGTGCATTCACGCATGCACGTATATGGCGTTTGCATGCGCGCGCGCGCGCGCGCGCGCGCGCGCGCGCGCGTGTGTGTGTGTGTGTGTGTGTGTGTGTGTGTGTGTGTGTGTGTGGTGTGTGTGTGTGTGTGTGTGTGTGTGTACGTGCGTGTGCGTTGGGTGTGTGTGTGTGTGCGCTCGCACGCATGGGTGTGTGTGTGTGTGTGTGTGTGTGTGTGTGTGTGTGTGTGTGTGCGTGCGCATGCTGTTGCGTGATAGTTGTGAGACAGTGTGTGTGGGACGCGCGCGCGTGTGCGTGTGTGTGTGTGTGTGTGTGAATATGCACAATTGTTTGTAGATCCATGGTACTTATTGCAATATTTCTCTTCTTATCGGTTTCATTTATGCTTTCTTCAGTTTTTTTTTTTCTGTATTTGTAAGCGCTTAGGGCTTATGTAAGATTAAGCGCCATAAATCATCATTATTGCTATTATCATTATTATTATGATTGTCTATCCTTCAGCCTCGTTTCCATTCCGTAGCCTTTTAGCACCCAGATCAAAGATAAGCCACTGTCTGTTAGTCCTTTGTTACCAATGTCTTGAATGTTCTTTGTCTCAGTTTGAAAGTGAGGTGACTGCAGACGGAAATGAAACAGCATAAAAACCTGTCCCGCCAAACCAAAGAAACGAATAGATTAACCTGTCCCGCCAAACCAAAGAACGAATAAATTAACCTGTCCCGCCAAACCAAAGAACGAATAGATTAACCTGTCCCGCCAAACAAAAGAACGAATAGATTAACCTGTCCCGCCAAACCAAAGAACGAATAAATTAACCTGTCCCGCCAAACCAAAGAACGAATAAATTAACCTGTCCCGCCAAACCAAAGAACGAATAAATTAACCTGTCCCGCCAAACCAAAGAACGAACAAAGTAACCTGTCCCGCCAAACCAAAGAACGAATAAATTAACCTGTCCCGCCAAACCAAAGAACGAACAAATTAACCTGTCCCGCCAAAACCAAAGAACGAACAAATTAACCTGTCCCGCCAAAACCAAAGAACGAACAAATTACAAAACATTCGTACTTTGTTCTTTCGCTCGGCGGTACTTTAATTTTGTCATTTGTCTTGCCGAAGAAGACCGAACGGGTCGAAACGCGTCATGTTTGTTTTGTAGTTTTGTTGTATTGCTTGGCAAGCGCCGTAATTCTGTTTCTGCTCCTGTTTCACTATCTGCCTCCAGTCACCCCACTTTAAGACCACCTTTCCCATTGCAGATAGTGTGGTTTGATTCACGTAACCGTGGAATATTTTGCTTATTTCAGCCGGTGTGATCTTTCTGAGTTGCAACCACAGTATTGATGTACAGAGAACTGATGCTGAATTTGACATTCATCGGAAACAAGTTCCATCCACTGAGAAGATTCTTGCACTGAAACTTCATATGTACAGATGATTTTGGTTTATATGATCAAAATTTCTGTTTCTGTTCTGAAAGTTTATGATATACATCAAAACTCCTTTTCATAATCTTACAGTAGTATCAATTTAGAATCCATTGCTAAACCCTTGTTGCCATAAACTGTTATGTTATACCTTGATGTTGTTGTCTGAAATACTCGCATACAATTCATTCCCAAAGTTTTTTGATAAAGTCATGTTTAATCTGCACTCAGAGTGAATAGTTAGCACTGGCTTCATCATACTTTTCCTGAATATGGACAATGCATTAACTTTTTTACACGATTGAATGAAGTAAACCTGAGGATTAATTTGGCTTATCAGTTTCATTTTGAAAACGCTATGTATGAGTGTCTAACTTTCACAACTTCAATAGCTCTTGTTGTAAATGCCAGATTTCACAATTTAAAAAAAGGTAAACAAATAAAAGTAGTAATACCTGATCATGAAAACGCAGAGAACAATCAAAACACTGGAAAGAAGTGGGAAGGGGGGGGGGGGGGGGGGAGCTGCGGAGATTGAAATGACGAAGGCTACGAGGAAATGAAGACAGGGCGAAAAGTTCGATATGTGGAGGAAGACAGGGAAGAGTGGACAAAGCAGAGAAAAAAAATGAATAAGAGTAGGACAGGTACAGATTTCGTTCTGCCAACACTTTCACTGTAATCAAGGACAAGGCACTGAGTGTGGGCTTGTCCATATACGCTGCACTGCATTTATCAGGCCATGGAGCCACAGTGGGAAAGTTTGATAGCTTGATGACTACATCAATGAATAACTTAAAAGGTTTGAGAAGTGGATCTCAACCATGAAGCCGTAGAGGACAGGTTTGATGACTACATCAATGAATAACTTAAAAGGTCTGAGAAGTGGATCTCAACTATGAAGCCATAGAGGGCAGGTTTGATAGCTCGATGACTACATCAATGAATAACTTAAAAGGTCTGAGAGAGTGGGTCTCAACCATGAAGCCATAGAGCTTCAGGGTTGCTGGACATTAATCTCATTATCTAGATAAGAAAAGAAACGTAGGGGGGGGGGGGGGGGGGATAGAGATAAATGATGGCTGAACCTTTGTGGGGGGGGGGGGGGGGGGGGGAGGGTTAAAGTCTGGTAATAAGGTGCTCTTCACAGCCTCAGGGTAACTGGACGTTAATCCCACCATCTTGGTAAGAAACGTAGGGAAGTGGGGGGGGGGTGGGGGGGGGGTAGAGGTTGGGAAGTAATGATGGCTGACCATCTTGGGGTGCTTGGGAATGGCAGGCGGAAGAAGAGGACAAGGCCTCGGTTATCTCCCCACACCTGTCAGCCAGGTAAACACAGACTCAGCACCACGCCTCTTTTTCCTGCCGGCTTTTTCACCTAGGGTGAAGAAAAGGATAGTGTCCCATAGTCTGATGGTGGGTGGAACAGGGGACAACGCCTGATGACCATCGGGGCAGTGAACTAACAGAGGTTCATCGAGTCCCGGGCACGGCATGACGGAAGGCGGTGCTCACCCCGCGCCTTCCGCTGCGCTTTTTTGCAGATTTTTGCATTTTTGCATGAATTTTTCGTAACATTCTGCGCATTATTTCTAAAATAATGATATTTTTGTGATGAATGTGTCTATTTTGTGTTTTCAGGCGATACATCGCTTCAGATAACAAAAATGTTGTTTTAAATACCATAAATTCCGGGAAAGAAAACCGTCGATCGAAATTCAGGGGAAAGAACTGAAGAGAGTTAACCTTCCCTGACGTGAATCAGGTACCCATAGAGCGCCGAGTAGGACAGAACGAGCTTTTAAGACGACAAAAATTCGACTTCATGAGGGGGGGTTCAAACTCATGATCGTAAGCTTCGCAGGCATTCGGTCTCTAACCGTTTGGCTACGGGACCTCTCAACTAGTAAAAACTCGGTTAAAGGAAAACGCCCGTTATATCTCTAACCTTTACTCACTTGGAAAACAGAAAGGAAATCTTATTTAGGCAGGGGAAAACAACAACAGTACATAACACACGAGGAAAGTCACTTTCCCACCCACGGTCCAGAAAAGGTACACAACTCTGAACTGATATTTTTTGCATTGAATTCAGCGTGTCCACAAGCAGATGAGAAAAAAAAAAAATAATAATCTACCACCCTGCCTGCTTCCCACTCCCATTCCTCGCCCACCCACCCCCCCTCCCATTCCAACCTCTCCCCTCCAAAAAAGAGAGAGTTCCGAGACACAGCCCTAATGAAAACAGACCAGAGCTCGTGTGACGGTGCGGTGTGTGTAAGTCAGAGTGGCGGAGAATGATGACTCATCATACAAGATT
>JADBJO010035399.1:0-12297 GCA_016801955.1 Conus betulinus | reverse complement strand
ATTGTAGGTCTGTGTCTGCGAAATGAATTGTGTGTCTCATGACTCCCCCGCTCGTGAGCGTGGTGGGAATGTTTTTTCGCGAGTCGGGGCAAGATTTTCGGGCACTTACCTGCATTGGATTTGAAAATTGGACTCCAAACGAAGAAAAACCCCTTTATGAGACCAAGGGGCCAGCCCAGATCTTCCAGTTTTCTCTGCAGTGAGGAGAGAGTTTCCTATGCCAGTGAGGAGAGGAGCGTTGCTATTGCCATGGGAGCCTGAGAGGGGACCTGGGTTACTACACACCCATACATCAATGGTGAGGAAGCTAAGTGTGTAGAAAACACGCCAAAGAAAAAAAAACCCCCAAAGGCAGGTCAAATACCACCAAATCGGGGCCGCGCCTCTGCTGTTGTGGTTTTCATGACCACCGAATTTGTATTTTGCTTAAAAAGAAAGGAAAGGGAAAAGTGCATAGTCTGTTTGCAGGTTGATAAAACGCGCTTGTCAGAAGTCTTGTAGAAATGTTGGGTATGGAAGAAGCGCTCTCATCTTTGAATGGAGGTTGTTGTTCCCATGAAGCATTGAAAGTCAGTGAAACACAGGACCAGTTTGTGTGGAACGCAGATCGATGAATGAAAACTTAAGGCCATGATGACCTATTTTGATCTGGCAATACTCCAAACTGTAAGCTTAATTGTAGATTCTAATCCTCTGTAAATTAACCCGAAACATTTTTTGTTTCACAGAGCTCCTAAAACAGCACGTATCGTTTACCCGTTTTTTTTTGAACAATTCGCAACCTCCGACAAGAGAGAGAGAGAGGGGAGAGGAGATTGAGAGGAGGAGGGAAAGAGATAGAGAGTGAAGGAGTAAGAGAGAGAGAGGACAGAGGAAACGAGGGACAGAGGACCGAGAGAAGAGACCAAGAGAGATAGGCAAGGGGCCAAAACAAAGAGAGTCCTGACTAGGTGGGAGGAGGCCAGTGACGGTGAAAAAATCCCCAGGGCCACAGTGGAAGTCCTGTGTGTCCCCAGGGTTACCCTCAGTCACGAGCTCTGAACTCCTGTAACAGATGTTGAGACTAGCTGTGCGGTGGCTCCCTTCTTCGCACACTCTCCCACTGCCGTGATGGAAAACGTGGATAACTATTCTTTAGCGAACAGCCCAGAGGCTGTAGCATCGACCATTGACCTCAAGCCCCGGCGCTCCCCCCCTCATCCTGAACACCTGGATAGCCGCAGTCCCCTTCGTCTCTGCCGTCCAAGCACTGGGTGATCTTGTTGCAGGCCAGGTGAGGCTTGGGAAAGCTTGGCCAGGTTGCCAGGTGTGGCACGGAACCAGTTCCACTGACCCTCTGGGGTTGGGGCTGGTGTCTTGGACTTCTGTGGGCGAAACAGATCATAATTTAACCTGGAAGCAGTTGGTAAAAATAAGGATCGATCTTGATTCTTACATATATCTGGATTTTTACCCCAGTTCATGGTGTGGGGGGGCTCTAATAGCCCAATATGGTTTTTAGGATTTTTACCATACAAAATATATCTCATAGTCCAAGTGGTTTTTGAGGATTCTACATATAAAATAAAGTATGACTGTGGTTGAGGACTGGGAGGTTGACTGCGTCTTCTGATACAATATGAAGACACGAAGATTCAAATGTTAATTACGATCAAACGCCTTAGACCCCTTACTGGGGGGTGGGAAGGGTGGGTATCACACATTACTACTAAACCAAACAAAAAGAAATTCATGGCATTCTACCAACATCAATGGGGTAGTTTTTGCTCCCATAAGGAAACCCGTAACACAGAGTAACTTTTATTCAAGACTGGCCAGCCTTTTAAACTGAAATAAAGTCAGGACAAATACAAAGACGAACATCTAAAGTATTAACAAGTGTCGGCCAACTGTGTGTGGGGGGGGGGGGGGAGGGGGGGGGGTGGGGACGTAAAGGGGGGAACAAGCGGCAGGCCAACAACTAATTGTATTCAAATTGGGAACTAGTTTTTTCAACAACTTTTTTTCCTCCCCACACTTTCGTTTGGTTTCCTTTACTACTCTCGCTGGGGCTGCTTCGGGAGTGCTATTGGATTTTTTTTTTTTTTTTTTTTTGCACCCTTGGTGGTGTAGAACATCACACGGGTATTACGGACTGTGGTTTGTCTCTATTTGACGCCAGGAGCGCAGATACAGCCAGCCGTTCGTCTCCCTGATGAGTTCCCCACCCAGCGGACGAAAGGCCTGGGAGCAACTAGCAATTTAGCAAATATATCTGCCTTTAAAAGGGATTGACGATGGTTCCCTTATGCAGACAGTGAAGACTTTTCATATCTGTATATTTTTCTTAATTTCAATGTTCCCAGTTTTTACATCTTCAACCTATGCCCCTCCCCCTCCTTTTAGTCCAAAGTTTTGCCAAGTCATTTACTATGAAGACAATTTAGTTGTTGGCCTGCGCTTGTTTCCCCCCACTTTTCAAATTGTTGTCTTTGTTATTGTCATTTTTGGTTTTAAAAGGCTGTCTTGTCCAGTCTTGAAATAAAAAGTTACTCATGTGTTAGGTTTTCCTTATGGGAGCAAAACTAACGACCCCTTGTTTTATCTGTTCATTATTTTCAATGCGGAGGAATGTGAGCGCTGCCAATGTAGTTCCCTCCTCAAACTGCTTTGTTCAACATAAGGATTGTTTTTTGGTCGATATCAGATGTGACAATTTGCATCTCACAAGAGATCCAGATACAGGCACTCTCATAATTTCTAGCTTGCTGTTAGAACGGAGGGTGTAGAACGGATGGGACAATGACAAGCTTAGGTTATCAAACATTAGCGCTGACCCTCTAAGTGTTTCAACACGTTTTGATCTTCTGGCGTCCTTAACCCATTTTTTCCAGTGTCCCTATAGTGGGACGCTATAGTTATTTGCCCTTTATTGGCTTAATGTTAAAGATAATGCCAACCCTAAATTGCGATTTGCTAATTCGTTTGAAGGGGAAGCAACGTCTATAATTCATAATACACACAAGCGTTATCTCCTTGGAATGTATTTCCGGTGTCGGCCATTTGTGATAAACCACATGGTTGAAACAGTCAAAATGGATCAAAGCAGTAAAAGTCAATATCCCTTTTGTCAAACACATGTTTTAATGTAGTTATTGAAGTAAATGCGATACGATAGGATATAAACTAAAACCGTGTGCGATGATATAAGCTGATTGTTTATAACAGGCAAAATTTGTTGCGTTTTATAGGCGTTCCACTATTGGGGACGCTAGGCACGAGCGGGTACAGGTTTTTCATTTCAGTGCTAGTGACAGTTTTTGTGTGTTTTGAAATCAGTCTGAATTGTAACAGTGGTGCAACATTTATGTTACATTGTTATTTCGTTTCATGATATGCTAATTTGGATTGTGTCGTATATTATATTTTTTTTTTTTGTTACGTCAATGTTATTAGGTACAGGATTGATAAAACAGGCACAGGAGAAACTAAAAAACGAAAAAAAAAAAAAAAAAAAAAAAAAATAAATAAAAGAAGACATGATACATCATGTGTTTCTTTTTATTTCAAATTATCTCTAAATATGAAGTAAAAAAAAAAACTAATAATTGAAGAGCTGGATAGCACAGTCAGTAGAGGGTTCGACCCTTATCCCAAAGGTCAAGGGTTTGAATCCCGGCATTACTGAAACTGGTTTCGCTGGTGTCAGGACAATGTGACCAGCTGTCTCTGATCCGCGAAAGTGGCTGAGACGTAAAGCACCAAAACAAAACCAACAGTCAACAACCTAAAACCTAAATATGTGCATGCTCGACTTCCTTGGTGCTTACTTTATCAAAACGATCTCTGTTTTGCAGACGATACAACGTAAATGAAGTACTGGGCATATCCTTGAAGCGGACACTGCTTTCCAAACTGCCAATATCTACATTGATCCCCCACCTACTGATGAATTGACAGACGAGGACAGTGGAGATGAAGATGCTGAAATTCACAATCTGAGTGGGCGGCAACTTCAGTCATCTGCTTCAGCAACAGTCATTTATGCTGACGGAAGACAGATCCCGGTGGTGACAGCACTCAGTCTACTCCCAAAGAGAACGACATGGTCAGTTTTTATAGTTATTTTTCATCACACCTACCTCCCTCTATTCCCTCTTTGTCAGATTGTTCTAAAGATCGTGTGTGGTATGTGTGTCGTGTGCGTGATGGTTGTTGTGTGTCAATATGTGTTGTACGTGTGTGTGTGTGTGTGTTGTGTGTGTAGTGTCTGTGGCAGACACTATTGTATGCACTGTGGGGTGTGTGGAACAAGTGGTGAGTGTGGGTGTTGTGTGTGTAGTGGGTGTGTGGTGGGAGCCCTGTTGGTGTGTGTGGTCTGTGTGCAGGGATTCAGCATGAAATGAATTCGTTTTCTGAAACGTGAACTGGGGAATGCAGCAGAGTTCGTCGGTTGCCAATTTCTTTCCACAACAATGGCAAAAAACGCCAAAAAACGCAAAAGCAGAATAGAAATGCGATCAGAAAGGTTCGTTCCAATGACTTATGGCACATCCCCAATTCTACTCTGGTTACCGAGCCACACTTCCCACGACGCAAGAATTATCCTACGGTCCAAAATGGACATGACCATTCAGGAATTGCCAGCAGCTGTCACCATCAGCCCATGATTGCTGAGAGACAGATTCGAGGATCCGCCTCAGAGATACCTCCATGTGAGTGACAACCATTATTCAACCTTGAAGCTGATGACAATGATGGCCAAAAGTCAGACCAATGCTGACCATGCTGAATGAAAGAAGCCTTCGTTTACTTTCTAGACAACAGAATCTCAGCATTGATAAGAGCATTGGTCCTTTCGTACTATGGTCGGCATGGCTCAAAAAACAATTTATAAGAGGCAAACCCATTCCGATTTTGGATTCAAGATGTGGGGGTCCTTGCTACCCCCTTGGGATACGACGCCCCAATTTTGAGTACCTACCGAAGGGACCGAAAGGAAAGGCAAGCTGGTTTTTGCGGCCCTGCCCCTGGTGTGGGAATGGGGAGCAATGGGGAGGATCAGATCAGTTTGTCATCGATCTTGTATCTGAAATCCAAAGGACAATATGCTTTCCGACCCTCACGTTTGACAACCCTCTTCACGTCACTGAAACTCGTGGAACTACTCTTCAGTTTCCAAACGCATTGCTGCAATGCCACAGGTGAACCATTCGCGCAAATCAGGTTTTGAAGATTGTCCACTGCGATCAGTGCAGGAGATGAAGTATAAAAACTCCAAGGGACACCTTCGACTATCTACTACATGACACAAGCAATGCAATAATGATCGTGGTTCGTTGGAATGACAACAACGGTTGTCAATGTAATCTCCAAACAAGGTGGGGCGTGAATCCTACACAGAAAACAAGAAGGTTTTCCAGGCAAGCCAGGCAGCAACGTCAACATTGATCAGCCAGCTCTCATCAACCACTGCAACAAGAACCAAAACCATGGGAGGGGATTGATAGGATGGACCAGAACACGACAAGTTCCCGCCGTCAATCCCATCCGATCGAAGAAATGGTGGTGGTCCATTTTCTCATTTTGCCTGGATGGCCGTTGGCCATTTAGCAAACCTGGCACTTGTACCAGGCCACGCCCACTGGAGAAGACCCCCCCCCCCCCCCCCCTCCCCTCCTGGATCTTCTTGCTGTGGCGACGAGCGTCATTGTCACTGTCTATTGTCCTAGCTGCTAGAGCAGTGATGAGCAGCATCGCGTGGGACCGTCCACACTTGGTCGCACTCCTGCCCCAGCTGAAAAGCGATTGTGTTGTGTACCGGCCCTTTCTCCTCGCTCTCTGACGGCAGAGATCATCTTGTGGAGCGTGTCCAGTCAGCGAGTCAGGTGTGTTTCGCCGTCTTAAGAATTCGTGAGTCAAGAAAGAGCAAGTCATACAGGCGCACCAAATGCAATGGCGGCGCTCATGCCAAATGTTTTGCCAAGCCTTTCACACAGTCTATGGCCTCTTCATCAATCGGACAGTATTATTTACGGAAAGGACACGATGAGTGAACACTACGAATCTGCTGTGACTCCACTATGACGTCAAATGCTTGCTGTGTTGTGTGTTTGATGCGTGTGTGTGTGTGTTGTGTGTGCTCTTTTTGTTTCTTAGTGTCCCCCCCTGTGTGTGTTCATATGGTATGTACAATTAATCTGTCAACAATCTAGTCGATAATGCTATTTTTTTATGATTTGATGCAAAATTTCAAGAAAATTACATTTGGCTGAACTATGATTTTAATGAGGTTGTTCCGTATCTCTGTATGTATTTCATAACAAAAAACAACCAACACACCTTGTACCCTTCGTGCCTAGTGGGGGGGTCCCCTATAGTGGGGGAAACGGTAGGTTTTTATATGTCTAAAACACAAAAAACCGATTAAAAAAAAAATGTAAAAACCAGCCTCAGCAAACAATCACTGCTTGCATTATGTTACACCCCGGAACTACATGCAAAACAAAAGAAAAAATTCAGGCATACATGGGTTAAATGAATCCTCCACGCATAAGCTCAGAGATTTCTCCGAAAACTGGAAAGTATCGACGTAATTGATTTTAGCAACTATTTCTTTACCAGCGCTCTCTCTCCTTTAACGTGGTTACCCTTCACTGGCTGTTTTTGGTGGACTTGAAAATCGATTTTAGGGTGGACTTGCAACATATGTTTTATGGGTGGCTTTGAAATCTGTTTTAGGGTGGCCTTGAATGTGTTTTGGGGTGGCCTTGAAAATATTATTTGGGATAGCCTTGAAATCTGTTTTTGGAGCCCTTGAATTATGTTTGGGGTCCCCTTGGATTCTGTTCGAGGGTGCTCTTTGATTCTGTTTGGGGGTACCCTTGGATTCTGTTTTGGGGGCCCTTCGAATTCTGTTTGGGGGTGCCTTTGAATTCTATTTGGTTGCCCTTGAATTCTCTTTGTGGGTACCCTTGAATTGTGTTTTGGGGTGCCACTGGAATTATGTTTTTGCACACGTGATGGGGAGAAATACCACAGAATTAACAAAACTGTGGTTTATCTCCGTCTGGTGTCAAGGGATCCCTGATACAATCAGCCATGCCTCTCTGATGAGTCCGAATCTGCGGACGAAAAGGCCTGTGAGTGGGCAGTACTGAATGGTTTTGTTTTCAAGATGGACTGTGATTGGTCATCACCTGCTACTGGTGAAGGACTTTATTCTATAATGCCCACCACCCCACCCCGGCCTTCTTCTCCCCCCCCCCCCCCCACCCACCCCCCCCGTCCCTTTTAAATTTATTATTTTCCCCCAAAGTATGAAAGTAATGACAGAGGAATCGTCAACCTGCAGTCGTTTTTTTTTTTACTATACCTATTTGTCCAGTGTTTATTTTGTTGTCAATCAGTGGGAGATTGCTTCTCACACGAGATCCAGGTAAACCACTGTTCTAGCGGATCTGAGGCTGCCGTTAGCACTTACCTACGTGACTGGACGATGTTTGGGTTATTAAACAGTAGAGCTGACCATTGGCACTTAGACTCCTTTGTGCCATAGTCGAGTACTTGCTTTAGATCGGCATGGAGATCGAATCGGACCTATGTCCCTCAAGTCCCCGTTGGCTTCGCTTTGACCGGAATGATCACGTTTAGGCATTTAGAGAAGGCAGATGAATGTGTGCATGCCGACCGTTCTCTCATATTAGTCGACGTTTGGACCTCCAGAGTCTTACTTTCGTGCCACGGCGTACTACTACCCACGGCACGACACGGGCGTTCCACTCCTATTTTTCAATCCCCTAGTTTGGCAATTGGGCAGCGCAAGCCCGCCCCTCTTACCGTTTCGGCGCCTACGCTCGACTCGTATTTTCCCATTTACGTGGTCGTCTCTTTTTCTTTCTTCGTAGTTCTATTGTTGTTTATGTGGTCTGTGGTTCTGTACGGTGTTGAATCCGTTGGTGTATGTTCTGTTTTGACTAGTGGTGCATGCGGGTGTGTGATTCTGTTTCTCTAGGTTTAAAGTGTTCTTCTTTGTTTTTTACAGGGGGGTTCTCGGTTTCTCATCATTTTAGCGATAGATAGTCTCGTCTTTGCTTTTATTAGGTGGGATTTCTTATTCTTTATCAGATGTCGATGAAGGTTCTCACGTTTAATAGGATAAATGGGTTTGGGTTGCGGTGATTCATAGATTTGCGGGTGTTACTTTTGTATTAGTAGATGTTATTCGCTACAGCCTGTCACTTTTTTATGTCGAGAGTTCTTTTTGTGCAATGTTGTGGCTTTACACTTGTTAGGTGGAGGTATATAGTCAACGGCACATCAACTCAACGCTGACTGGACTGCGCCGCTCAGTCGGACCCTTTACGAGACTGTGTGTCCCACATGTCCCACGAAAGACGCTAGATCAGCTCTTCCATTTGTTCGCCTGACGATATCCCGTAGAGAACGACGTCGCACCGTCACTGCGTCCATCCGCGACGACAGTGGTTTCCGTTCCTTTCCTAGACGGACTCTGTTTACAGTACTGTTCGGAGCAGCCCAGTATCGGTTCCCGCTAGACAGTTACACCTTGACTTTCTCTGCACGGGTCACCGTCCCAATGGGTAGTCCGGCGATTGGCTCCCGAGGCGACTAGCTCGATTGGAGGGTGCTAAGGGGTGTGTGGTGTATGACTGCGACGCATGATCCTCGACATACAGTTGGGACCGATTGCTCCGCGACCATTTCACGAGCAAGCCTGCTCCGACGCTTTTTGGTCGCGTACCTCCGTATTTTTCTCTTGTCGACACCGCCAGCTACTACCCGAATGAGTTCACGACCTCCATCACTTTCTTATTCACATTCCCACCGCGCGTTTCATTGACCCACCAGTTTCCCCCGGCCGTCCTGTCTTTTACTTCCAATACGGCGTTTTGACCCAAGGTAAATCGGGGATCTACTGGCATGGTTGTAGTAAATTGACGTGACGCTGACTCATTGATTCGTACCGTCACGCACGTCAAGATGAATCTCTCGGGTCTGTCTCTGCTGGAGTGCTGTACTTTCTGTGCTGCTACTACGCAATCTACTCGTAATCAGACTGAACTGCATCTAGTGTATCTGCTGAGGCTCCTATCGAGCTCCGCTATATCAAATCATATTGTTAGGATGAGATCGAGTCAGTGCGCATGGTAAGTGTTCCGTGCTGTCGTGGAGTGTGATCGTCGTGTGCTGTGCTGTGGAGTGTCGGCTGTAGATAAGTAGGGTGTGTGGACCCCTCCCCCAATTTCTTTGTGTCGTGCTTGTGATATGTTTATTTGCCACCTTTAATGCATATCTCCCTGGGGCTGCGCCGTGATGCGTTGTCAAGGGTATCAAGTAATTACGGAAATGTTACGACACCCGTTATGTTTGTTTTTGTTTAAACTTTGGACTTTGCCGGACAAACTCCCAGGAATTGTCCATGAACTTGCTGTACTTTACCCTTTGTTGCAGGATATTGGCGTTAATTGATACCGACATGATGCTAAGAGACTGAATGAGGGTAAGCATGCGCGCCACTTATACTGAAAGACCCTACGAGGGGGGAACCACGGGGGCGCAAATGTTTTTGTTCGGTTACCTCTCCCCCCCTTGTCAAAAGATACCTCATTGGTAAGGACAAAGAACTATCAAAGTGTTTCAAGTGTGACAAGTGTTTCTTTCTCTCTCTCTCTCTCCCGGGGGCAAACAAACACTATCAGTGCCCACCTCCTCCTCCCTTTTCCCAAATTCACTTTCACTACTTACTCCCTCTCACCTCCCTTTTACTCTCCTCTGTGCACATTCACAACACTCCCTCAACACCATGGCGACCCACGCTCTACTTTTCCAACTCATCAACACACAACGTTCCTTGGGTGTAGAGCACCCTCCCCACGATTGCTGTCCCATTTTTCCACCTGGCCGCAACGCTCTTTCTCCAGACACGCCTTGCTTCTGTCCCTTATCCTGTGCTCACCTCTCACGGTTCTCTGCCTCTCCCAGTCTCTCCTCATTTCTTCTCATCAATCCTTCATCACACACCACTAATCTCCACGTGTCATCACACCACACCACTGACACACCTAACACCCTCCCGAACAACGCCTGCCGCGCGCCCCTGCAGCAACGCATCGCACCGCACGCAAGTTTCACGCACCCCGTCACCCCCCGACATCCCCCGCACATGCACCACACCACACCACACATCCAACACACTTATCACCCTACACATCACCATTCCTCACTGGTCTACGATGCGGTTTAAACACCCCAGCGTTTATGTTCTTTGCACCCTTTTCCGCCCTCTCCTGAAATCCTGCAAGAATTGTCCCCTAATATGTTTCTAACTTGTGGCCAAAGCCGAGCATCGGAACCACGCGTGTGTTTGGGGCGGTTCTGGTCCGCATCGGCGGATGGTGTAGATGCACCCTAGTTGTGCACTGCAATTATTCCATTTCTGCGATGACCCTTTGTTCACATAACCACGATCTCCCTACACACTTGATAGCTGCGGACATGCGTGACCGGGTTCCTGGGCCGGATCATCCTGACGGCTCGCGACATTTCTCCGGGATAAGGTACATATGCACCCCGTCGCGCGACCTTCACCTTCCTCTGGCGTCACCGCGCATTGCCGATGGCCAACTCAACCGGGGCAAAACCGGCGACTTGAGGAGTGTCCGACTCCATACGGGACAACTGTGGATTTCGAGGACACCTGCGTCGAGGCGCGGATTCCCCCATTTTTGCTCTGCCGACGAGGATTGTTCCCCTATTATTTTTTTCACACCCCCCCACCCGGTGGCACATCCCCCCCGCGCTTCCCGATCCCCCCGAGGATCGTGTCGCCATCGGGCCGCACTTGGCATGCATCCGACAGCGAGTGTGCAAGGGCGAAACCACCCCCCACCCCCCCTGTTTGGATCGCACCGGTTCAGCCTTTCGCTTTTCGATCCCTATTGCCGCCGACCCCTCTCAATTCTTTTTTTAGGTTCCGATCTGCCTCACATTTTCCCCTTTTATCTCCACCTCTCCTCCGCCGCCCCTACCCACTTTGCTTGATCCGTGGTCGGTATATCCCATGGGCATTGAGGATGTAATATTTCTTTAATTCGGCGGGCATCATTGCTTGGCCCACTTCCGATGTTGATCGCCTCCGCTCGTATGGGTTTTTTTGACATGCGGATGATTGGATGCTGTGATGGTTGCCATCCCCCCCACACTTTGGCCCGATGCAGGGCCGTGTGCCATGCCGCGGGACCCCATTTGGGCTTTTATTGTCCGATTTGTGTGCACTGGGGGACATGGGCACTTTTGAGGATTTCCCCCTTTTACTGTGCAGGGCGGACATTGGATGTAGGATCCGCATTATATACCCGCGGGTTTTGTACATGCGGCATTGACGGAGTGTGATCGGGGCAAATTGCGCCATCGCAGGCCGCTGTGATGGGACCCCCTGGGATGCCCCCAGGGTGTGCTGCCGGGACCCCATGGGATCCCGTCTCCATCGTGAATCGTCCCGCCTGGGGCAATGGATGTTAGCGAATGTGAGGCGGGACAGCGGATGAGGAATATGACCGCGCGGGGACATTGGATGATCCGGAGAATAACGGGGACCTGCGGACCTGAGGAGGTGATGGGGCCATGGCATTGACCGCGAATGTGCATGGGGCACACCGGCCCGACTGAGGACACCTGGGAGGGGGGCCACTCCTTGGATGCAGGAGAATACCCACGGTTTTGGCACATGGATGCAGGAGTGGCACGCGGGACCATGGGATGAAGCGAATCCCTGTATGGGGCGATCATCGGGATTGAGCGAGAATACCTACGTGGTTGCCCTTTTCCCATTCATTTGGCGATGAGGACCAGTGTGCCATAGGGACATGGGATGACGGAACATATGCTTGAGGGTGGGACCCATGGCGACTGCGGAGCAATACCCACTCGGGGACATCGGGAGGAGACGTGTGACAGGGTCCCTCTCTCATCCTCGGGATTTTGACGACGTCCCCTGGAGGCCCGTGGGCCCTCCGCTGTAGGCCCTGGCAAATTTTTTGGGCCTCAGCGATGGCATCCTTTACCCCTCACTGGATTTCCAGGTCCACCGCCGATTCCTCCCACCCCACCACTTTGATGTTACTATTCGCTCATGGCTCGGCACTGCCCCGCATGCGTTATTGCGTTCCGCAGTCTCTGTCAGAGGGAGGTGCGCAGCGGGTCGCTAGATTCCACTTGTACCAGGTGGGTTTGCCCTGTGTGTGTGTTCGTTTGGTCGGTTTTTGGGTGGGGTCTTCGCACTTTTTTTTCGGGCGG
>JADBJO010035398.1:7500-12300 GCA_016801955.1 Conus betulinus | reverse complement strand
ATATTATAACTCTAGTCTATATGCTATCCTAACATTGTTTAACTCAAAAAATCTATATTTATCATGATGGTTACTATCTATAATTATCTTATTTGATGTTTCTAAAAAATCTATATCGTGTTAAATCTATATCTATAATATATATCTCTTCACAATATGTTAAATAAATAATATCTCTCTATCTTGTTATTGGGACAAATAAAGTATCTAGATACAGGGTATGGTTAAATACCCCATATCTAGATCTGAGAGAGATATATCTAGAGATCATAAGATTGGGCAATAAATAAATATTATAGATATCTAGATCGAGATATATATTTAGATATTGGGGTGGGGAACTAAAGAAAGAGCTGAATACCTGTATTTGTGAAAGAAAGAGTAGAGATCATACTAGAGAGAGTCGCTGAGGAGAGACGCTCTTGGGTATATATATGGAGCGATGGGGAAATAAAAAGAGAGGAGAGATATCGTGGCGGGGCATTCAAGATCTATCTAGATATAGTAGAATGTACCTCGATTGTACATCGCTATTATCGACTCTCTCTCTCTCTCTCTCTCTCTCTCTATCTTTGTTTCCCTTCCGCCATCTGTCTCTCTGTTCCATCCCTCCTCTCTCTCGCTCTCTCTCTCTATCTCTCTCCTCTCTCTCTCTTCGTGTCCTCCCTCGTCTCTCTCTCTTGTTCCCTCGCTCTCTCTCTCATCTCTCTTCTCTCTCCGCTCTCTCTCTCTCTCCTCTCTCTCTTCTCTCTCTCTCTCCTCTCTTGTTCCCTCTATCTCTCTCTCTTGTTCCCTACCATCTCTCTCTCTCTCTCTCTCTCTCTCTCTCTCTCTCTTGTTACCTCCCTCTTCTCTCTCTCCACCTCCCATTGCCTCCCTTCATCTCTCTCTCACTTGCCCTCTCCCTCTGCTCCATCGCCTCCACCCCTCTCTTCTCCTCTCTCTTCTCTCTTCTCTCTTCTCTCTCTCAATTACTACAGTCACCAGAAGAAGTCTTTCCGACATACTGGAAGAGAGGAGGGGAGGGAGAGGGAATCGATGGGTGAATGGGTGAGTGGCAGTGTGTGTGTAGTGTGGGGGGGGGGGGGGGGGGGGAGGAGAGAAGGCAGGACACATGCGTCGAAAGAGAAAGGAGAGTCGGAAGGCAATTAATATCCAAATGACATTTATGTTATCGCCTTCATTTTTTATGAAAAAAAGAAAGACAGACAGACAGACAGACAGACAGACGGACGGGAAAACGGAAAAAAAAACAGACAGACGGACGAACAGACAGACAGACAGACACAGACGTACAGACAGACAGACACACAGACGGACGGACAGACGGAAGACAGACAGACGGACAGGACAGACAGACAGACGGACAGACACACAGACAGACAGACGGACAGACAGACAGACAAACAGACAGACAGACGGACGGACAGACAGACAGACAGACGGACAGACTGACAGACAGACAGACAGACTGACAGACAGAGAGCACTTGTATTTGAGCACTGATCTCACGCGAAGGCTGTATGAACCGAAAGACAGACAGACAGACACAGACGGAAAGACGGAGAGAACAGGTGGACAGACAGAGACAGACAGAGTATAGAGACAGACAGGCTGAGACAGAGAATAGAGGACAGACAGACTGAGACAGAGAATAGAGACAGACAAATCGTCGTTTGAAAGCTTTTTTTTAACTAACAGGACCCCAATATGTATGAGGGTGAACAAAATACATGCTTAATATCCCACCCTCCTGATTTAAAAAAAAAAAAAAAAACAGTTAGAGGACAAACAGGGGACAATTGATTACTTCAGCTAGCAAACAAGGCAGAGGAGAGAGAAAAAAAAAGAAAACACACACAAAACTACCGAAATTGAGAAGAAGAACAAGAACAACAGAAGAACAAGAAGAGAAGAAGACAAGAACAAAAAAACTAACAGAAGAACAAGAAACAAGAAGAAGAACAAGAAACATGAAGAAGGAAAGAAAGAAAATTGGAATGAAGAAGAAAAAAAACAAAAAGTAAAAAAAAGAAGAAGAAAAGTAGAGAAGAAACGACCGAAAAAGAAGCAAAGTAACGAAGAAGAAGAAGAAGAAGCAGAGAAGAAGAAGAAGAAAGAGGAAGAAGAAGAAGAAGAAGAAGAAGAAGGAAGAAGAAGAAGAAGAAGAAGAAGAAGAAGAGAAGAAGAATGGAAAAGAAGAAATAAAGAACGAAAGCAGCAGAGTAAAGAACCAGAAGAACAACAACAACGACAACATCAACGACGAGACGACGACGACAATAACGAGGAGAGCAACATCAAGAAGAAAAGAAGAAGACGCAAAAAACAAGCCACCCCCACCCCCCACCCCGCATACATACAACACACACACACACACACACACACACACACACACACACACACACACACACACACACACACATGCACACACACACACACACAACCGCCCGCCCCTACCTTTTCAGCACCAACAAATCAGGAGCAAGAACCGCCGTCTGAAATTCCGGAACAGACGGACTGGAACAACGGGTTGGTACTTGCCCAGGTCAAACTCTCAGCGACTGGAGCGGCGGTCGACCGGTTTCCGTGTATGTGTATGTGTGATTGTGGACAGACAGACCCAGAGCTGAGTGACCATTCCTATTGGCCAGCCATTCTTGTGACGAAGGTGGGGGAGGCGAGATTGGGGGTCGGAACTGGGGAAGTGTGTGGGGGGGGGGGGGGGAGGGTGTTTCTGGCCACATCCTCCCCCCTCCTCCTCTCCTCGTCACCCTTCTACCACTCCTGCTTCCTCTCCCGCCTTCACCCCCCCCCCCATCCCCCCATCAATCCATCCCTACTAATAGTACAGCTACTAAATGGAGCGCCAGGTTGAATCTAACGGAAAAAATTAGTAATTGTTTCCTCTCTCTCTCTCACCTATCTCCTCTCTCTCTCTCTATCTCTCTCTCGCTCTCTGTATGTGTGTACATGTACGTAATAAGTGTATGAATGTAATAATGTGTATGAATATATCTGTCTCATTTATACACTTGCCTTTATTTTTCTTCTTTTCTTTTTTCTTCATTGCTTTTTCTTGTTTGTCTGTTGGAGACATTCTAAGATATCATATGCTATTTTCTTGTTGTTGATTGTTTTGGGGATTTTTTTTGTTTTGTTTTGTTTTGTTTTGTTTGGTTTGTTATTGTTGTACTTTAAAATGCTTTGTGTTTTGTTTTGTTTTTTTTGCTTTTAATTGTTTTCGTTGTTGTGTTTCAATTGCTTTTATATTTGCTTATTTCACTGATGATGTCAGTACTTGTTTTTGGTGGTGGTTGTTATTGTTTGCTTGTTTGGCTTGATGTTGTTTGTTTGTATGATCGTGTTTTGATGCAAATGTTGTATCATGTAGTACTAGCTTCGTAGAACATTCACGGCAAGTATGAAAAGTGGCTTAACTAAAGCAACACTTTTACCGTTATAAGGCAAAGAATCTCTCTCTCTCTCTCTCTCTCTCTCTCTCTCCTCTCTCTCTCTCTCTCTCTCTCTCTGATCCTTATCGTCAGTTTGATTTGGCGGTGCAGAACCACAGACATCCCAGTTCACATGTTGGCTGTTGGCTGGAATTCCAACCCATGCATCCAACATTCAATTAGTCATCTGTATTGCTTCGTCTGAACATGTGGTCCTTCTTGTAATATTTGTGTGGCCGGTACATAGATGGTCCCTAATCCCCACTTTCCTTAGATGATGCTCTGTGGGGGGCGGGGGGGGGGGGGAGAGGAGGTGTGGGTGGAGTGGGGGGGTGGGTGCGCGCGCGCGTGCATGTGTGTGTGTGTGTGTGTGTGGTGTGTGTGTGTGTGTGGTGTCGTGTGGATGTGTGTGTGAGTGTATGTGTGTGTGTGTCGGGGGGGGGGGGGGGGGGGGGGGTGACGAATAAAGCCGAAAAAATTTGGATTATAACCACGCCAGCATTTTAGATATGAGAGATAGATAGACAGATGTGTGTGTGAGTGTGTGTGTGTGTGTGTGTGTGTGTGTGTGTGTGTGTGTGTGTGTGGGTGTGTGGTGTGTGTGTGTGTGCGCGCGCGCGCGCGTGTGTGTGTGTGAGTGTGTGTGTATGTTTGTGTGTTGTGTGCGTATGTGTGTGTTTGTGTGTGAGTGGTGTGAGTGTGTGTGTGTGTGTGTTGTGTGTGTGTGTGTGTGTTGTGTGTGTGTGTGTCGTGTGTGTCTGTGTGTGTGTCTGTGTCCGTGGTGTGTGTCTGTCTGTGTCTGTGTCTGTGTCTGTTTGTGTCTATATCATCTTTTGGTGCGTATAGACGTTAACATCATCGTAGCAAACTAACAAGCCTACTAACTGTCAAACAACACTAACAGTCTCCGAGAAATCTCTGGAACTCTCACCCCTCTACCGCCCGCGCCTCATCCCCTTCTGTCACCCGCTTCCCCTCCCCGACATAGCCCCCACATCCCTAACCCTCCCCTCCCCTTCCCCATCCATCCACCCCACCACCCACCCACACCCCCTCACCACACCAAAAGTCTCGCCCCAAATCTCCGCTTACACCCACCCGCCCTCTCCCACGCTGACGTCACTACTGCCCCCCCCCCCCCCCCCCCCTCCCACCCTAAATGTATCGACCGTGCAAAGCGATGGGTAGACAACACATCACGGATCATGTGAAGATGGGGGAAAAGGGGAACAAGGGGGATGGGACTGCTTTCTGAAACACACTGGCACACACAGACTAACCCACCACAAGGGTATTATATCGCAGCAAAGTCAACAAGGAATAAATAATCGTGTATTTGTTTTTT
>JADBJO010035398.1:0-2500 GCA_016801955.1 Conus betulinus | reverse complement strand
GGCATGTTTGAACATAACTCAGTAAAATCAATCGCTCAATTCCCCCTCCCTTCTCCTCCCCCCCCCCCCCCCCCCAGCCCACGCCCGCAATTCATTCCTGAGAGAGAGAGAGAGAGAGAGAGAGAGAGAGAGAGACAGACAGACAGAGACAGAGACAGACAGACAGACAGACAGAGACGAGAAATGACATGGTGTGAGACTTGGAGGGACACAGACAAGCGACAAAGGAACACTGGGCGAAACCCACTCGCCCCCAAGGGCTGGAGGACAAACAAACAAAATCCTTCAAAGCCATGACAGACCTTAGCTTGACCCTGCAGCTCTCTGCGTTCTGTCTGCGTCCCCTGTCTTGACTCACAGACGGCTCTTTATCCTGCGCGCTAGCGTGGCCCGAAGAGTGGGGAATTGGTTTTCGGGGATTGGTTCTGTCTACCGGTCCTCGGTCCACGTCAGTGTGTACCTGTCTGTCTGTGTCTGTCTCTGTCTCTGTCCTGTTTCTCTGTCTGGTCTGTCTGTCTGTTCGTCTGTTTGTCTGTCCATGAAATACCTCAAAGACCCAGTCGGGTGCATGACTGTCAAATTTCTTAAAAAATTTCGTTGTGTGTGTGTGTGTGTGTGTGTGTGTGTGTGTGTGTGTGTGTGTGTGTGTGTGGTGGTGTGTTTGTGTGTGTGTGTGGGTGTGTGTGTGTGTTGTGTGTTGATGTGTGGTGTGTGTGTGGGTGTGTAGACGTGCATGTGTGTGTGTGTATGCGCATTGTGTGTGTGTGCGTGTGTATGGTGTATGTGGGTGATGTTGCGAGTGTGTGTGTATGCGGCATGCGGTGTGAGTGTGTGCGTCCGTGAGTGTGTGCTGGAGAGTGTGTGTGGACAAGCGTGTGTGGGTGTGTGTGCGTGGAAGTGTGTGTGTGTCTGTGTGCGAGATGGTCTGTGGTGTTTGTGTGCGCGACAGCTGTGTGGGTGTCAGTTGTGTGTGTGTGTGTGTGTTCGTGTTGTGTGTGTGCGTGTCGTTTTGGTGTGTGTGTGTGGTGTGTGGTGTGTGTGATGTGTGTGTGTGTTGTGTGTGTGTGTGTGTTGGGTGTGTGTGTGTGTGTGGTGTGTGTGTGGTGTTGTCCGTTATTTGTGACGCATGAAGAAGACGCATTTGTCGCGGTTTTTTGTTTTTTTGTTTTTTTTTTTTTGATTTATTTTTTCTGTTGACACGAAAATGAGTGCTCTACCTTCAACTCTATGTTTTGTTATTATGGTGGTGTTGGGGCTTAGGGTCCTCCACAGAAAACAACGTCACACGAAGGAAGGAAAAGGGGAACAGGGGGTTCAGGGGGGGGGGGGGGGGGGTTGCTGGGGGAGGAGGGGAGGGGGGAGAGGGGGGGTGGAGAATCCCCTACTAACGAATCCCTACCTAAAGTTCACAGGACTGGTCGCCGGGTACATAGCAGGAAATAAAACTTTAACCCTTCTTGGCTCAAAGCGGACGAAATGTCAGAGGAGGAAACCGTTCGCAAACGGGGAATATACAGACAATCAGACAACGGGGGATCCAGATAGGAAGACTATCCAGCTGGAGTATTGCACACACTGATCGTGGGAGAGTCGTTCAGCCAGTCCTTACTTGCGACTGGGCATTCCATCCTGACATGTACTCATGCAAGGATCAGCGCGCAGGATTTGTGTCCTTTTTTTTATCGGGAGACGCTTTGTATAACCCCACTCCCTCCACCACCTCTCTCTCTCTCTCTCTCTCTCTCATCTCCTCTCTCTCTCTCTGTCTCTCTCTGTCTGTCTGTCCGTTGTCCCTCTCTCTCTCTCTCTCTCTCTCTTCTCTATCTCTCTCTCTCTCTCTCTCTCTCTCTCTCTCTCTCTCTCTTCCCCAAACCGCGCAGAAATTTGCGTCCTTTTTTTTTCTCGATCACTGAGTACTCTCTCTCTCTCTCTCTCCCCTCTCTTCTCTCTCTCTTCTCTCTCTCTCTCTCTATCTCTCTCTCTCTCATCTCTCCTTGGCGTCGTGCAAAAAGCTGCAGTGAAACAAGCTGTTATCAACCGGTCACCACTCTGCATTGTGTACACCACACACATCAGGTGAAGGCTTGACAGCAGCACAGTCAATGGGGAACAAAACAGAGCCTGGCTTTTCTTGCACTTGGCTCGTAAGTAAAGCTGTCGGAGGGAGGCGGAGGAGGGGCGGAGGGGGGGGGGGGGGGGAGGGGGGGGTGAGAGTGGTCATGAGGAAAGGAGAAAAAGCGGCAGGGCGAGGAGGTGGAATAGGAGAAGGGCGGGGGACGGAGGTTGGGGGGAGGGGGGGGGGGGTCGGCACTGGGGGAGTGGAAGTAGGTGGGGGGGGGGGGGGGACGAAGAGATTGGCTTGAAGGGAAATTCAGTTCGATTTGATGGCTGTGTTGGCTGTGCGAGGTACTTCAACGTGCCAAGAAGGTTATTTTTGTCAAGCGTTTGCGTGCGATTGAGGCTTTTGGTGTGCTGATAATACCGCTGAATTGAGGACAAT
>JADBJO010035397.1:5000-12304 GCA_016801955.1 Conus betulinus | reverse complement strand
GTTTGGGAAGTCATGTCAAAGTGTTTATAGCAAAGCCAACCACGGAGGCCCACAAGAGCTGCACCGGAACAATGTATGAGTTAAAATGCCAAGACTGCAAATCAAAATAATCAAGTCAGATGGAACGTCTCTGGACAAAGTCTTAGTGAAATTGGCAGTATACATACATACAGAAAATACACGCACACAGAGACATACAGAGACACACAGACACACACACACATATACATATGTGTGTGTGTGTGTGTGTGTGTGTGTGTGTGTGTGTGTGTGTGTGTGTGTGTGTGTGTGTGTGTGTGTGTGTGTGTGTAAATACGTGGATACAACTTGTTCACACTATATGTATAAGACTGCCAACGGATACAAACGTTTCACATCATTGACTGATTTCGTCTGTACATAGATAAAATTGAATGCAGATATAATCACCAATCAACAATTTTTACGACGGAATCTCACACACACACACACACACACACACACACACACACACACACACACACACCACACACACACACAGGTGCGCGCTCTCGCGGGCGATAACACATATATACATATTTTACATAAAAAAAATCATTTAATATTTTCAATACAATTCAACACAAGCCATACATGCATCAATGTATAATACATATGTAACATACATTTCACTGGTTATAACGTTATAACTGAATAACGTTGAAGGGAACTCGTGTTTAAAAAGAAAAATATAACGTACCACGTAAAACTAAGCTATCTACTGATCCATGATCAAATCTTATGGAATCAGTCCAAGCACGTCTTGTTAGTATATCTTTTCCCTTACGAATAGGCAGTCTTCGCCTTCTCTCTCTCTCTCTCTCTCTCTCTCTCTCTCTCTCTCTCTCTCTCTCTCTCTCTCTCTCTCTACCCCCCTCTCTCTCTCTCCCCTTCCCATCCAGGCCCTTGTTACCCACGTTATAATATAGTAAAGTACTGGAGCCAACAAACCGAAAAAAAAAAAAAAAACAAAAACATGTTTTAACATATATGGCGTTCATTTGGAAATCCTGCATTTCAATATACATGCAAATAATCAGGTATCGACATTTACACGACAGAATGAACACATGAGATTTTATGTATCATGATTATGGATGTCCGAAGCCTTGCTATTGGTTGCATGTCATTCTCAGCTATTCAATCTCAGAACAACACAGACAGGTGATGCAATAACCTGACACAGTGGCTCAACTACTTGCATTGATTTGTGATCCTCAACCGACATAAGGAGCTCTTGAACAAAAGAAAAAAAAAAAAAAAAAAAATATCAAAACCAAATCCACGATTTAATCAGAATACCCATCCATCTGAACTCTAAACACACACACACACACACACACACACACACACACACACACACGCACACACGCACGCACGCACGCACGCACGCACGCACACACACACACACACACACACACACACACACACACACACACACACACACACACTGAACTCAGGCATTCTCAGAACGAGGGATGTTATCAGGCAAGCCTATGCGGCGCAGCCCACATCTCGTGTTGTGACCAAACTATGCACTATAAGCCTTTTCTCTTTGACTTCCATAGATTTACCTTATATGAATGTATTCACACTTTATTCTGGAAAGCTGCAAAAAAACAAACAAACAAACAAAAATAAACAAAAACTCAGCAAAATGGAGTGGGTGTGTGTGTGTGTGTGTGTGTGGAGGGGATGGGGGGGGGGGGATAGGGAGGGGAGTACATTCAAGGAGTCCAGTGATGTTGGTCTAATCTTTCCCAGGTGAAAGTCAGGGGCCAGATGTATGTTTGAGTTGGAAGCACAGCTAGAACCTGACAACTTTGTATTACAATGATCTGCAAAGTGAGGCGACTGCAGGCGGAGGTCTAAACAAATCTTGAAAACTTCATGTAATCAATCCGCTAAACAAGATCAAACGAATGGGCCGGAATAGCTCAGCTGGTAGAGCGCCGGACTCGTATTCCAAAGGTTGCGGGTTCGAATCTCCGTCGGGCCGTTTCGGTACAGCAGGATTTTTCCCTCGGAGTTAACGTTAGTTCTGACTCCATTTCCCATAGAGTCCTTCGAATGAGACTATAAACCAAGGTTCCGTGTGTGAGCGCACGCATATCATTTTGCACACACGTAAAATCCCATCACAAACTTTTGGAAGAGAAGGCCAGTTTGGCCGTTGGTATGGATGACACGTTACACATAGCATGCACCTTCCCCGAAGATGGAGTATGGCTGCCTTAATGGCGGAATTAAAATCGGTCATACACACACAAAACTCCACTCCCTTTGTTGGGTAGATGGATTAATATTTGTCTGTCCATATAGGAAGTGTCCGCAGGAGTTTCAGCCTGCATACGCAGAAGAAGAAGAAGAAGAAGATCAAACGAATTACAAGACAAAACACGACGGATTTTCACCTCTTAGGTCTTCTTCAGGCAAGATAAACAACAGTCAGGACAGCGAAAACGAAAACAGATTTTCATTTAATACCCATATTGCGCCGAGTTTGACAAGATAAGTGACTGCTCGTTCTTCTTTTTCGTTGTCCTGAGCGTTGTTCATCTTGCCTTAAGAAGACTTAAGGAGATCGAAACGCGTCGTGTTTTGTCTTGTGATTCGTTTGTTCATGTTTGGCGGATTTATTACATAAACTTTTTAAGATTTGTATTACAAGTCAGTGACGACATGGGCGTCTGAACATTCTGCTGATGACAAAGCTGACAGGCTCAAATCTTTATGTAGAGAAAGGATTAGTATGTTCATTGGGATTGCGCTGAGCACACTGAAGACATTGACCTCTCTCTCTCTCTCTCTCTCTCTCTCTCTCTGCTCTCCTATTATTCACGCGGTTGGCTGTCTGGTCAGCACTGTTCACAGGTGACAGTGTCAAAGTATCCCGTTTGAAGCACACGCATGGCGGCTCAACTGCGGGGGGCAGAAACCTATGTTCAGGTGGTAGGTCGCCCCCACTGAATAGCGGGCAACAGGAAACTGCTCTCTCTCTCTCTCTCTCTCTCTCTCTCTCTCTCTCTCTCTCTCTCTCTCTGTCTGTCATAATATAGGTCGCCCCCACTGAGTAGCGGGCAACAGGAAAATGTTCTCTCTCTCTCTCTCTCTCTCTCTCTCTCTCTGTCATTAATACTTATTGTCTTGTTGTAGGGCTTTCCTCGTGTCTTCTTTGTAGTCTCCTTTTTTTACACTATAAGGATAGCCTTCTTGGGGAAAAAGGGCAGTTCATGAGACGAGCTGTGCTCCATCTTTACTGCACACTCTCTCTCTCTCTCTCTCTCTCTCTCTCTCTCTCTCTCTCTCTTGTCCCTCCCTCTCCTTCTGTCCTTTTTCGCCTGCTTCTGGTATTATCCTCACATACTTACGTTCGTCTTTCCTTCAAGGATGGTTTCCGGAAGACGTCCGGATCTGTCTTTCTTCCTTCGGTTTTTTTTTTTTTTTTTTTTTTTTTTTTTAATCTTTTTGTAACATACAGAGAGGAAGTGCCACTACATCAAGCATCAGTATAGAGATAAATCCTGACGCTCTGTATCAAACGCTCAAACAGTAAATTTAGCTAGAGAATGTCTATTAGTAAGCAAAACAACATACAGACTTGCATGGTGCGTGACAGTTGTAATTACAGACTTGCATGGTGCGTGACAAATTAAAAAAAAAAAAATAAAAAAAAGCTGGAAAAAGAAGAGGATGGAGCCCCCATAAACAAAAATGTCAACAACAAACAATTCCAAGTTGGACCAAAAACAAACAAACTGGTATTATGTGATAGTATGAGAGGGCGACCCCAGCCGACTGAACTCGAAGAGGTTAGACACCAGCGCGAGCGAACGTGACTCCAACAAAAAGGCGCACACATTAGGAAAAACGAAGGGGCGCGCTGTCTCTCTCCCAGTCTACATCTCTGCCGGACTCTCCAGTCGTTATCGGGCTCCGCACGACTTCCGGTCCATACCACCGTCACAGTGAATGTCAGTGGGCAGACAGTTCGCCGTGTAATCCATGACGCTCTTCCGTCATCTACTCTGAACCCACTCATCGCTAAATCTCCAGTCTCCTGATGCTGTGGGGATGTCAAGATGAGTTGGAATATGAATGAGGGCCTAACTAAATTGTCAGCCAGTAAACGTTTTCCAACGGATTTCGGCGTGACAGCAGTTGGTGCTTACGAGCCTTGGGCGAAAGGGATGTTAATCTTGCCTTCTGTCTCTCTTTCTCTCTGTGAAAATTCTACGCTCGTAGCCTCTTTTCTGTCAATTTCTTTGACTTCCTTCTATATTGTATCTTCCTTTGTTGTCGTCCACTGATTTCTTTTTCCTTTTTTTTTTCTAAAGTTGTATGACTCGTTCTCACCTGTTTTAATTTAGAAAAAAAACTAAACATTTTCTTCTTCTTTTCTTCTGTGTGTGTGTGTGTGTGTGTGTGTGTGTGTGTGTGTGTTATACAATGACGTGTTCCTTTGGGACAGAGTAAATAATGTAACAGTTTAAGAATGCACGCATAGAAGCTGATCACCAGAAGTTCACTGCGCTGATACCTACCTTCTTCTGTCTGATCTCAGCAGCCCCCTCTTCCACCACCCCCCCCCTTCCGCCCCTACCCCCCACCCCTCCCAGCCGTGCGCGCACACGCATCCCCTTTTCCTCCTCCATGCCTCCTCCTTTTTTCCACCCCCCTTAACAGCCACATCCTGTTGCAGACCAGGCACTTGCAGTCTACAAAGAGAGCAAATCAATCAGAACCAAGGCATAAGCCAACCCACCAGAGGACATACTGCAGCGTTGCCAAAGTCATTTTGATGGTGTTCTGTGGTGCCGGTTCTGATGTAAAACTACGAAAATACACGACTTACTAAAACAAAAAAAAACAAACAAAAAAAAAAAAAAAAAAAAAAAAAGCCTTACTAGCAACAAAGAATTGCTCAGTTAGGGAGCGTCCATCTCCGTCTCACCCCAGTCCCCCATGAACTTGCCGTAGCTGCAACATCAATATGAGCTTATCACCGGTATGGGTAAAGGGGGAAAGTTCAAAGTTAAGGTGACCCAGAAGCAAGACGCTGAAGACCTCCTCTGCGCCCCCTTGTATACAGCATATCTTGGCATCAATTAGAGATACAGACACCTGTCGTGTTGGTCAGGAAGTTTGAGCAACACTGCCTGAGACACAGCCATGGAAATGAGTGAAACTCGGCACTGTGCTTCCTCAACTATGAGCAGGAACCGGTCAGGGTCGAAGAAACCCAGAAATGAATGCCAACGACAGAATCGAACCCACGACCGCAGAGCCTACGAGTCCGCGACGCTAGCCGTTGCACCGCTGTGGCTGGTATTTGTACTGTTATTTAAGATTATCATCATTGTTGTTATGGCCTTCTCTTACATCGCTGTCCTCTGACTGAACGAAAGTGCCGAATGACACTATTATAGTAGCATGGATGCCCAATTTCTTTGCACTTGCAGCTTAGCATACCATCGCTTGTCAGAGCTATGTGATCAGGAAAAAGACTGAAACGTTAAGCCGGAACGAAGTCAATAGATGCAATGCATTTACTATTGTTCGTTTGTTTGTTTTTAATAACACTGCTATTATTGCTGCTGTTTACTGTTGCTGCTACTACTACTTCTTCTACAACTACAACTACAACTACTACTACTACTACTAGTAGTAGTAGTAGTAGTACTGCTGCTGCTGCTGCTGCTACTGCTGCTCTTCCTTTACCTCTTCTTCCGACTCCTTCCCCTCCTCTTATTGCTTCTATTACTCCTACTACTATCACCACTACTACCACGTCTACTACTACTACCACTACCACCACCACCACCACTACTGCTACTACTACTACTATTACTACTACTACTACTACTACTACTACAATCATGGCGTTTCGACATTGAACAATGCATTCGCGGAAACCTCGCTGCTCCGATGTTGTGGCTGTGCTAGGAAATCCCTACACCTAAGTCGCAGTTTCCTTCGTTTCTCCCACAGCGTCTTCGCTGAGGTCTCCAGAGGAGTCTTTGATGCAGTCCGTGTCGTCCTTGTGGTGACGTTGGCTGGACTGGGTGTTCTCCGCGGTGTCTGTGCTTTCCATCTGGGAGGTGGGCGAAAAGTCCTGCCGCCTTCCCAGCCTGACCAAGCAGCGACAGCGACCCACCGACTGTTTGAGGAAGTGACGGAACCTGAAGACAAAGACACACGACACGACACAGAGAATCAAAAAAGAGGGGTCGATAAGGAACCTGAAGACAAAGACACACGACACGACAGAGAATCCTAAGGAACCTGAAGACAAAGACACACGACACGACAGAGAATCAAAAAAGAGGGGTCGATAAGGAACCTGAAGACAAAGACACACGACACACGACAGAGAGAATCAAAAAGAGGGGTCGATAAGGAACCTGAAGACAAAGACACACGACACGACAGAGAATCAAAAAAGAGGGGTCGATATAAGGAACCTGAAGACAAAGACACACGACACGACAGAGAATCAAAAAAGAGGGGTCGATAAGGAACCTGAAGACAAAGACACACGACACGACAGAGAATCAAAAAAAAGAGGGTCGATAAGGAACCTGAAGGAACACGACAGAGAATCAAAAAGAGACAAAGAACCTGAAGACAAAGACACAACGACACGACAGAGAATCAAAAAAGAGGGGTCGATAAGGAACCTGAAGACAAAGACACACGACACGACAGAGAATCAAAAAAGGGACAATAAGGAACCTGAAGACAAAGACACACGACACGACAGAGAATCAAAAAGAGGGGTCGATAAGGAACCTGAAGACAAAGACACACGACACGACAGAGAATCAAAAAAAGAGGGGGTCAATAAGGAACCTGAAGACAAAGACACACGACACGACAGAGAATCAAAAAGAGGGGGTCGATAAGGAACCTGAAGACAAAGACACACGACACGACAGAGAATCAAAAAAGACAGAACCTGAAGACAAAAACACGACACGACAGAGAATCAAAAAAGAGGGGTCGATAAGGAACCTGAAGACAAAGACACACGACACGACAGAGAATCAAAAAAGAGGGGTCGATAAGGAACCTGAAGACAAAGACACACGACACGACAGAGAATCAAAAAAGAGGGGTCGATAAGGACCCTGAAGACAAAGACACACGACACGACAGAGAATCAAAAAGAGGGGGTCAATAAGGAAGACAAAAAGTGACAGAAATCAAAAAAGACCATAGAGAATCAGAAAAGACACACGACACGTCAAAAAGAGGGGTCAATAAGGAGCTTGAAAGTGCAGAAA
>JADBJO010035396.1:7500-12304 GCA_016801955.1 Conus betulinus | reverse complement strand
CACCAAATTCGATTGTTTGCAGCTGCTCGACAGTCTCTCTCTCTCTCTCTCTCTCTCTCTCTCTCTCTCTGAAAAGATCTGTAACAATCCCATTGTTCACAGACCATATATTTTGTACGATCACCGCCAAGCGGAACAAAGGACATCATTTTGATTGTGTGTACTGCCAACACACACGCACGCACACACACACACACACACCACACACACACACACACACACACACACACACACACACGCACACACACACACACACACACAACACACACACATGCGCGCGCGCGCGCGCAACACACACACACACACACACACACACACACACACACACACGTACACACACACACACCAGCTGAGGCAGGCAGCTCATTAGTTTCCGCTGCGAAACTATGTCAAAGTGACCCACCAAAAGGCAAATTGCTGCGAAAAAGAAATCAAGATTGCCAGTCGGAGAAAACCGTTTGGCTGGTGGACAAATTCTTCGATCCGGATTTTCTCCGAAAAAACATGACAAACCAACAGGAGAATCTTCCAACAACATCGAAAATTTACATGAAATAATTACTACCCTGTGCGATCGGGTTGCGAAATTGGAGCTAACCATCCAGGTACAGTCCGAAATACTTAAAACTCACTTTTCCAGCAAGCAAATGAAGGTGGGCAATGCCGAGACCCAGACAGAGACGCTGACTGACTTACAGCAGCTCCTATGCTGAAGCAGTACGCTGCGGACCACCATCGCCACAGCCGTCTACACTGCCCAAGGTCGCCCCTCAGCACAACTCGGGGACAGAAAAGCCTGAGCACAAAAACAAAAGGTAGGCGGCAAAAAAAAAACTAGAAGAAAAGAACAAAAAAACTGTGGAAAAAAAAGAAACTATGACGTAAGGAACAAAAACAACGTCAAGACGTCTGATGCTAAAATACGCAATCGAACACCTCCGGAACAGAAAAAGGAAATCTCAAACCCTGATCTTCCCAAAGTTGTGTTTCTCCACGACTCAGTGACAAACAAAGTGAATAACGACAGGCTTGGTCGCTCCTATGGATTTAGAGCAGTGTCAAAAAAAGCTAACATGATCAAAGATCTTCAACCCTCCTTTGAGTCTGCTCACCAATCAGCAAGACAACCACTGGATGCGGTAGTTATTCACTGTGCTGTGAACGATGTTAAAGACAAAACTCCCATGGAATGCAGCCAGTCGTTTGCCAACTGTATCCGGAACATTACTAAAACAGTACCCTAACCTGAAAGTCATAGTCAGCAAAATGGCCCCAGTCAGGGAATCCAAATTAAATATCAAGGGAGAATTATTCAACGCCCTCCTAAGTTCGGAATTAAGTGACGACAAGAACATCTCCTTCGTGAGCCATTCCAACCTCCTGGTCAACTCTTGGAACCTGAAGGACGGCCTCCATCCCACCTACCGAGGGGCCAGTGTCATCGCAAAGAACATCGGGCGACACGTCAGGGACTTCTTCTGGCAGAGACCACGGAAGGTCGCTCGACACCCACCGTCCCGTCCACCCAGGGCCTACCAGTCCTTCACACCAGATCCGCGTCACAACTTCGGACCGTGGGTGAACATGTACAGTCCACTGTATGACTGGTAAAATCACTCACTGGACTCACTTTGTGAAACTCCAGCACTCAGCATTTTGACAGTTCAACCACCACTTGTGTTTTACTGTAATGACTTATAAACCAGTTGTATCGAACATTTTCCTTCAATCATACACAAAATCACTACACGTGGAAAATTAGCTTAGTATAACTTAGTATTATCATACTATCATTTTGAATTTAGTAATTTTTCTTTTATTTCGATTATCCTTGTCTCTCATTTATTTTTCTTTCTGGGGGGGACTCATGTCTTTGACAAAAAGGCTTTAAAAGTGTGTTCAATGGAAACAGTAGATCCATCTCAACTAGCCATGACCAGTTAGTTCAACATCTCGTACATGAAAAATATAATGTGTTAGCCTTGCAATCACTGAATGTACGAAAAGATAAATTGCCCAAGCTTTGTCATTATTACTATCCTCCAGTCATCCAAAAGGTGGATACCAACGAGAAAGTCAGTGTAGCCATTTATATCGAAGAAGGCGTAAAGTACACGCCGTGTATTAGTCCTGTTCCACCAGACATTCCAGGGTCACATTCTTGCGCTGTTAAAGTCCAGGTTGGCTCAGACACATTAAACGATTGTGTCAGTTTATCTGCCGCAAGGGCCCAATGATGCAAATACCGAATGGCTTCGTACCTTGCGGACAGATCAAAACAACAAATTTCTAATCACTGGAGATTTTAATGCTCATTCTCCATTTTGGGAAAAAAGACTGCCAATTAGTAACAAATAACCGATTCATTGAGAACCTGGTGGACTCATCTCTTTATCTGTTGAATGACGGCAGAATAACGCGCATCCCCGACAATCCTAAACACAAACCAAGCGCTATAGATCTAACGTTAGTCTCTCCAGATCTAGCAACTATATGTGATTGGAATACCCTTGATGACACATTGAACAGCGATCACATACCTATAATCATCAATTTTGAAAACGCAAGATCTGAACCGACTGATCAGACTCGAGAAAAAAAAGTCCCAAAATTTAACTATAAGCTGGCCAACTGGAATACGTTTTCAGAATTATTAAGAACGTTTCAAATAAACTGTGATGACGTTACCACCCAAGATATTGACAAACTATATTATCTCTTTCAAAACGCTTTGCTGTCTGCCGCAAATCAGTCAATTCCAAGGATAAAATCTATGGTTTCTAAAAAGCATTTGGGCAATGTCTGGTGGAATGAAGCTTGTGAGGAGGCAAAAAAGGAGAAAAAGTTAAAATTAAAAAGCATACAAACGAAATAAGTGCGCTGAAAATCTTCTTGAGAAAAAGAAAGCAAAAAATAAATTGAATAGAATTATAGCTCAGGCAAAGCGACAATACTGGTCATCTTTTTGCAAACATGAAGTATCTAATTTCAAAGACTTGCAAAAAGTATGGAAAAAAATTAAAAACAATGAAAAATGGAATTAAACTTCCACAATACTCTATCAAACTCGGTAAATCTAATTTCCCTTCAAATTCTGATAAAGCTGAAGCTTTTGTTGACATGTTTGCCAAAAACAGCAGCATGAATAGTTTGACAGAAAAAAAAAAATAGATCATATCGGGAACAAGAGGATAAGCATTATATAAGTAGTAATAAAGATCCTGGGAATAACCACTACCTAAACGCCCCTATATAACACTACAAGAAGTTCAAGAATGTCTTAGTAAATTAGGCAGCAAGAAAACTTCAGTCGGCCTTGATGGTATTTCGAATGAAATGCTACGCCACCTACCAGCAAACGTTGTGCAGTTCCTCCATTTGTTTTTTCAAAAATGTTGGAATGATGGTAAAATACCTCGGTTATGGAAACATTCCATTATCGTTCCTATATATAAACATGGAAAAACCTCGCACTGATATAAACAGTTACCGCCCAATCGCCTTAACATCCCATACCTGTAAATTAATGGAACGAATCGTACTAAATAGATTATCTTATTACTGTAAGAAGCATGATGTCATACCGATTAACCAAGCTGGATTTCAAACTGGCAGATCCACAGTAGAACACCTAGTCAAACTTACAACTCAAGTGAAACAACAATTTGCAAGACGAAAGAACATACTAGCTACATTCTTTGACGTAAAAAAAAAAAGCTTATGATCAAGTATGGCATAGTAGACTATTATACAAATTAAAAAACTGTTGGAATTAGCGGTAACATGTATAATTATGTTCAAGAATTCTTAGAACATAGATCAATTCAAACAAAAATAGAACATACTTATTCAAATCCGAGAACATTGCAAATGGGACTGCCACAAGGTTCAGTAATATCTCCTATCTTATTCAATATTTTAATGGCAGATTTACCCAAAGGCTTATCGAAAGGCACAGAATTAGCTCAATTTGCTGATGATATATGCCTTTGGATGAGAGTAACCATGAAACGAATAACCCCTTCGAGGTCGCTGAACTACATAAAAGCTTTATACCAACGAGAACTCGATAAAATAAATGTATTTTTACAACAAAACGGGCTCACACTTTCTTTAGAAAAAAACACATATAATGCTTTTTCAATTCTGGGTATGACCCAGAAAAGCTCCCAGTTTTTACTTTAGATGGCATTGAAATAAAATATGTTAAATCAGTAAAATTCCTAGGTATATATCTTAACTTCTAAAAACTGTCATGGAACCAGCACATTGACCACATATTAAATAAAGCACGGAAAAGTTTAAACTTTCTTAAGATTATAAACAAGCAACCATGGGGCCAAGACGCTTCGACTTTAATACCTCTCAACCGCTCTAGTGCGATCTAGGTTAACCTATGCTCAGGAAGTATTTTTCAGCGCACCACAATATCTGTTAAATAAATTGCAGAGCATTGATTGCAAGGCTTACAAACTCGCTCTTGGTGTTCCCACACATACATCCAACTTAGGAACATACAATGAGATTGGAGTTCTACCTCTCAGCGAGGTTCGAAAAGTAGCTGCGTCGAAAGTTTGTTCTGAAGAGTTTTACACACAGAAAAATTTCTGTTCAAAAGAAGTTTGTTTAAATTCTGAAAAAGATTTTGGAAGAGCTAGAGGAATACAATCTACAAAATCAATCTACTCGTATACTTCTAACCTTATCAGAGATTCCAACATAAATAGTAATGAAATCGCTGTTAAACCATCCTTTTCACCAGTACCAAGATGGGAACAAAAAGGCCTCCTTTGATACGATTCAT
>JADBJO010035395.1:0-12305 GCA_016801955.1 Conus betulinus | reverse complement strand
CAGGAGAATACGTGATTTCTATGCTCGTGCAGTGTCAGATAGTGGCAGGTTTTACTGGTAACTAATAATAGGCAATACATTTATTATTTCTGATAAGCAGGGATAGAAAATGAAGCAAAGATTTCATACAAAGATTTTTTAAAGGAGTCTGTTGATGTACAGTAAAATGACATCCTACCCTCGAGTACTAAACCCATTTCTCTAGTGGTTATTTTCCTTGATGATAGCCCAGCGACTACAGAGGCCATATCAAGGTTTCATACTCGGTTCCAGTGGAATCCAAACGTGCAGCGTGGGAAGGCCTACCCACCTAGTATTGTTATAGCTGATATGCAGGAATGGAGGGTGGCTTTATCAAGAACTGAAAAAAGGCAGTCTCGATTAAAAAAGGTTACTTGCATTCAGGTTCCGGCTAGGTCTCACAGCTTGCGTGTACACAGGGCACTGTGAACAAAGGCATGGCGGCTGAGGGCATTGTTCCATGGCTGCAGGATTGTTTTGGCAAGGGATTATTCCAAGGGCAGATGGACTGTGAGAGTATGCAAGTACAACACTAGTAGAAGTACAAAAGAATGACCGAAAAAGTTTGAACAAAATTCCAAAGATTTTACAGAAGAAGGTACAAAACTGTCAGTTTTGTGGAAAGACATCCTCTTGTTTGGCATCAGAATTTTGGTTAGATAAGACAGAGACCAGGTGCATGCCCATAAATTAATATTTACACCTTCTAGCAATTAGTGTGAACTTGTTCTGCTGTGTACTCTGTAGTGGAAGAAAAATGCAAACTTTTTCAAGCCATGTCTCTCTCTAGTATAATAAAGGTTTTCATCTTCTCCATCAGGATCAGGATCAGGGGCGTTGTATCAAAGACAACTTAGCCTATTTAGGCTTTGTATGCCCCTTCTGTATGTATATATATCTTTTTTTTCTCGTGACCGTTGGTCCAGTCATAGGCTAGCTCAGTCTATTATCCATCAAATCATATTTAATTTTAGTTAATAATTCAGGTTTATCTATGAGGTTCTTAAAAACATTAATACTAGGTGCACGTTGATGTTAATGTTAGTTCATTCCAAAAAATGGTTACTCTATTAGTAAAAGTAAATTTTCTCAAATTAGTTCTGGAATATTGTTTAAATATCTTATCTTCACTGTTCCTGTAACATTCTTTCTGCGGAGTACAAAAAAGCATGCTTATCAACATCATCAATTCCATTAAATATCTTGTATGCTTGAATCAAAGTCTAGTCTCCTTGCGTTAAGTGTTGGAAGTTGTAGATTCTTTGCAGATGACACAAAACTTTATAACTCTCCGAAATTGCATAAGGAATTACAAAAGGATATTGAAACATTAGTACAGTGGTCTGATACTTCGAACCTATTTTAATGCAGAAAAATGTAAAGTACTTCATATTGGTAAAACAAACCCACAAAAGGAGTATATAATGAAAATTGGGGACAAGGAAATAAAAGTATCTAAATGTGAGGAAGAGAAAGACCTAGGTGTGACTTTTGACAAAAAATTTGCTATTTGACAGTCATATTGTAAATAGTATTAATAAGGCTAACAGAATGATTGGAATGATAAAAAGAACCTTTACATTTATAGAAAAGGACACTTTTTTTACAATTATATAAGACACTAGTTAGACCCGTTCTTGAATATGGAAAACACTGTATGATATCCAATGCTAAAGAGACAATCAAAAGCTCTAGAACAGGTACAAGAAGAGCAACTAAGATGATTCATAATATAAAAGATTACTCATATCAGGAAAGATTAAATATCTACAACTTCCAACACTTAAGGCAAGAAGACTTAACGCAAGGAGACTTGATTCAAGCATACAAGATATTTAATGGAAATTGATGATGTTGATAAAGCATGCTTTTTTTGTACTCCACAGAAGAATGTTACAAGGAACAGTGAAGATAAGATATTTAAACAATATTCCAGAACTAATTTGAGAAAAATTTACTTTTACTAATAGAGTAACCAGTATTAATGTTTTAAGAACCTCATAGATAAACATGAATTATTAACTAAAATTAAATATGAATTTGATGGATAATAGGACTGAGCTAGCCTAAGACTGGACCAACGGTCACGAGAAAAAAAAAGATATATACATACAGAAGGGGCATACAAAGCCTAAATAGGCTAAGTTGTCTTTGATACAACACCCCTGATCCTGATCCTGAATGGCTAACAAGACAGAGGTAATAGGAGAGGCTGCACACACACACACACACATATATATATATACAGAAACTCTTTCCAAACAGTCTGCTAACGTGCAGACACCCTGCTGTTGTGTTAAAATAGCAATAACATGAAAATGTGAAAATTAGGGTTGAGAATGCAGAAGTTTGTCACTTTATGAGAAGCAGGAAAGAGAAAAAAGAAATCAAAAATCCTATCACAAAAGTTGGTTGTAATGGAGAAATGAAAACCTTTATTATACTAGAGAGAGACATGGCTGAAAAAGTTTGCATTTTTCTTCCACTACAGAGGTACACAGCAGAACAAAGTTCACACTAATTGCTAGAAGGTGTAAATATTAATTTATGGGCATGCACCTGTCTCTGTCTTATCTACCAAAATTCTGATGCCAAACAAGAGGATGTCTTTCCACAAAACTGAACAGTTTTGTACCTTCTGCTGTAAAATCTTTGGAATTTTGTTCAAACTTATTCGGTCATTCTTTGTACTTCTACTAGTGTTGTACATTGCATAACTCTAACAGGCATCTGCCCTTGGAATAATCCCTTGCCAAAACAATCCTGCAAGCAAATGGAACAATGCCCTCAGGCCGCCATGCCTTCTTGTTCACAGTGCCTGTGTACACGCAAGCTGGTGAGACCGAGCCGGAAACCTGAAATGCAGAAACATTTTTTAAGCGAGACTGCCTTTTTTCATTCTTGATAAAGCAACCCTCCAGTTCCTGCATATCAGCTATAACATACTAGGTGGGTAGGCCTTCCCACGCTGCACGTTTGGATTCACTGGAACCGAGTATGAAACCTTGATATGGCCTCTGTAGTCGGCTGGGCTATCATCAAGGAAAATAACCACTAGAGAAAGGGTTTAGTACTCGAAGGGTAGGATGTCATTTACTGTAATCAACAGACTCTTTTAAAAAATCTTTGTATGAAATCTTTGCTTCATTTCTATCCCTGCTTATCAGAATAATAAATGTATTGCCTATTATTAGTTACCAGTAAAAGCATGCAACTATCTGACACTGCACGAGCAATAGAAATCACAGTAATTATACGGGCAGGGAAAGAAGGCTTTCACTAGTTTCAGCGTTTGAAAATATGTACCAAGAACGCTTTCTTGGGGATTCCCACTCTCCAGCAACTGAAATATTATTATGCTTAGTCAAAACATGCTCTTTGCCTACGCCGGAAGGTGTTGGGTGCTAACTGTCCGAGCATTTTTTTTTTTTTTTTTTTTAGGTCAGAAAGTATAATGTCTGAATGTTAACATAGCGGCAGTACTCAAGTCCATGGTCCGGCCAAGGTTAAAGCTATCCGAGCTGCTAAAAACCACTTCTGCTCGGACACAACAAGTCC
This sequence comes from Conus betulinus, assembly GCA_016801955.1. Taxonomy (NCBI): domain Eukaryota; kingdom Metazoa; phylum Mollusca; class Gastropoda; order Neogastropoda; family Conidae; genus Conus; species Conus betulinus. Next base: position 8,726 of record JADBJO010035395.1, on the reverse strand, counting down.
CTTGCTTTTGTCCTCGTTTAGCGTTAGACGAAGACAACTTTTTGCAAATATGCACACCGTGCAACTACTCTACTCTCTTACCAACAACTTCACCCGCGAACACAACTACTTTTTCGTGACAAGTCTTCCCCCAGCTGAATGCCGGTGTCGATGAGTAGTTTCCCTTGTCCACGCACTCGCAATCGATCGTAATCAGAATGGACTGCTACGGTAATATGAATGCGCCAAAAATAATTATTTAGATTAGCCTGTGAGCTTACTATCCGGTTGAGATTATTGGAATTGATGAGAGGGAGAGGGGCGGAGACGACGGGAGGGGGGGGGGGGGGGGGTGGGGATGGTGTCAGTCTTCGATACTAACAAGATAAATGCGTCTCAAATGCCATGAATGATCATGGCTATAATGGCTTCCTTACACACATGAAAATTGTTTTTTTTGTTGTTGTTCTTGTTGTTATCATCTTCATTATTATCATCCATCATCATCATAATCAACATGATCATCTTCAGCATCGGTATTGTTGTTTTTGTTGTTCCTACGAGGGATGATTCACTCGAGCTTGCCATCTGTAAAAATGCTAATCAGTTGTATGTACTTGCACTGCGATAGAAAAGAAAAAAGTCTTTTCGCTACTTACATGCACCAAATTATGATAACTATGGGCCCATCCAGTGTGAGTGAATCAAGAGATGTCATAACTGTGCATCCGAAAAAAATAGAACCTAGCTGTCCCTTTTTACAAAACTCAAACACTTGTAAGCGGTGAGATCAAAATTCATACCGATTTGACATTTGTGTAGGGCGACAAGTCTGTGTCACAGACGACAATTTGCCGCTGAAATCGATATTTTCATTCAGGATGAAACTGTCGTACCGTTTGAAACATTCCTGCAGTATGAAATCGAGTTGCTGCCATAGTCTCTGACAGAGGATCAGAACACACACACACACACACACACACACACACTCCAGCAGAAGTCTCATAAATAGTTGAACCACTGAGGAAAAGGCCTTAAACGACTGCATGACGTTGACAATCGGTGACGAAATGTGTATCGCCATTTTTTTGGTATCTGGAACAAGCCCGTCCCGTCACTTGTGGCTGCTGATGACGGGTGAGTGTGCGCATCGCTGAGTGATGGTGGATGTTTGCGAACAGCACAATATTCTCATTTTCATCAATTGGGCCATATTTTTGGTGAACACATATGGATCCTGCCATGGACGAATGGTGTGTGCAAATGTGTGTGTGTGTGTTATGTGAGCATGGCACACACACACACTATCCTGAATGCATGTGTGCGAGCCAAGCAGTCACATTCAAGGCATTTGAAACTCTCAACCAAAACGAACACCCCCCAAAAACCACAAAATCTGGACAGATTTTATTCTTAATGTTTTTTTTGGGGGGTACCATTTTTTTGAACATTTTTTCGTTGAGTTTTTACCATGTTGCAGTTCATCTCTCTGATAATTGGTCAATCTCTATTTAAAAATAATATTTATTGCTATCCTGTTTTCGTTGTTCATGACCACTGGTGACTAAAATGATATCTGCATGCTATTATTCAGCATGTTCGACACATGTATGTAACTAACATGCAGCAGCAATTATTCATGCAAAATTAACAATAGTTCAAGCAAAGTAAAGAATCAGTTTAAATGAGGACTGAAAAACAAATGCAAAAACATCCAAAGAAAATAAGACTGAATGTATATTACGCAGCAGAATTATGTTTAATTCAACTAAGCATCATCTAAGCTGAAAGCTTAGGTACATCTGTGCACACAGTAAAATGGAAGGCCTCAGTATTGGATATTTTTCCATCAAAAAGCACTATTGACCCCATAAAACACATCACACACACCACACACACACACACAACACACACACACACACACAGCCTTCCATCAGTTCTGTGACAAGTGTGGTGGAAATGTGTAAAAGGGATATCTTGTACCTCAGTCATTTTGAAAAGTCTTTGTGCCATCTCATGAGTTTATCAAAGATTTGGGGATGATATATAAATTCCAACAGAAAAAGCACCCAATCATAGAAAAATGGGACCCTCAGATGGAACTGATAATAGCCACACTACCTTGAGTTGAAATGACAAATTCAGACTTAAGTAATTTTCTGATCCCCATCTCCGCACCCAACCTCCCTCTGTTGCTCATGCATTCGTGTGTCCTGGTATCTCTCACATCCAAGGAAAAAAAATTCTACCGCGAGACTAAAGCCACCACTAATTCCTATTGGATTAAAAACCAACACAGAGGAGAGTCTTTTTTTCTTTCTTTCTTTTTTCAAACTAACTAGATCATGCTATGATTTGAATAAAATGCACATGAAGTATGCAAATCAAACACATCCAACGACAGATCTAATTGTCATTTTGCTTCTTGTTTGTGAATATCACTTATTTTAAACATTTTTACTTGAAACCTGCTTGGGACTACAGATTTATGTTTTGTGTTTCGATGAAAGTATTCAGCCACCAGCTACCATGACCTCTTTCTTATGCTAATGATCTCTGGTAAATAAAGTGGTATTGGTGCACAATCATAACATTGTTCAAAGGACAGGTTCATGTTTGGCAGCAAAAACTTATCCAAAACTGAAAGTAAAAAAGTACATCACAGGGAAAAGTGAAGAAAACTGAAAAATACATCGAAAACATATGAATTGAACAATAATTATGTAAACTACAGATGAAACACATGCTTGAACAACATAAACCACAGATGGAAGTGACATACGAAACAAAACCTTGTCCAAATCATTTAGTGGTAAAACTTATAAACCAAGCATATGTGGCCAATACTGCGTGGCAAATTCAGGACTTATTCAGTTATTGGGACATCAGACGTTTTTTTATTCAAGCACATACTACGAGACTAAAGAAAGACTGAGGGAAATGACATCACACAAATGATTTTTCAACACCCGGGGAAAGTACAGATCAAATATAAGTAGCCATTTTCATCCAAATACCTTGGTATATGTGCTTAGCAGCTTGCCATTTTTTATTCTGTTTATATTTGGTGGTGTAAGTTTCAAAAGGTCAACGAGAATTTATAAATTCAAGTGCAGTGAAATATCAAAAAGCATTACTTACAAGGTCAGATCACTACTTGAACAGCAGACATCAAAAACTTAAATTGCAGCCCACATGCTGACATCCTATGCACTCTGTCCGTTTTCTTTCCAGTTACTTATAGTACATGACAAAAACATGACACTATGGCAATTATCTCAGACTTAATAAACAAATGATAAACAAATACGAACAGACCAAAAAGAAACTATCCATAAACGTTTAACACGACAAAAAACTTTCCCAAAATGCATCCAAATGTAAACGTTCATTGCTGATTCTAAAAACCAGCGGTTATATTTCAGTCAGCAAACATTGTGGACCTGGTGCTGTATCTGAAGCTCAAAGGTCAGTCCAGAATGTTGACAGTGGCTAGATGCAAACAACATGTGAAAATCAAACACAAAAAATAAGGACATCAGCAGTAACTGAACAAACTTGTCGCCACACTTTTCCTTCTTCCCAACATCACTTGACCATTATAAACTAAAAACAGTTCATTTTCTTTTAAAACACAGTTTGACTATAGCAAACTAAAAAAAACTGTGCAAAATTCTGCAAACAGCAATTACCACATCAGCTGGGTGCTTCTACTGCTGGTATTCAAAAAGAGTATACGAGCAGGATGTAAAGTAGAAGAAATAATTTCTTTTCATCTGGTCATATTGTGAGTCTCTGATCCAGGATTCAAGTTCTATATTTGGCATCGATCACAGAAATTTTCATTAAAATGTCTAGGATCTTAAATTTTCATTTATCATTGACTGATATATTGAGTGTGACCTCAGTAACAATTACTGATGCTTTTAACATATATCTGACAGGCTAAAAACAGGGTACATGAAAGGTTATTTCATGTTAGCTGTGTCTCTTGAGGAATATTCAACTTTGTCCATTTTGATATGTCTGTCTCGACAACCCTGGACATGGTCCTTGACTATTAGAGCTGGGCTAAAAGCAAGGGTGACATGGTATGACTTAAACTCACAAATAATACATATGCAAACTAGCTTGAGTGAAATAAATAAAACTGCCTTCTAATCAGAATGAATCCATCAGACAGCCCAGTATTCACTCCCCATCTCACATTTTTAAAACTGTTTTTTTTTTACGTACAATCACAAAATGGTGACATTAGATGTGTAACCTATGACGGTAACTTCTTGCCCAAGTGTGATAGATGTGTTGCTGCACACTATGGAAAGTATGGAAAGTACTTGCCAAAGCATGAAAAAAATACATTACTCTATATCTCTGGGAAAAGGCCAGACTGGGATTCTCTCTCCAGTTTTCATCCATCTGATCCCATTTCCTCTGTATCATAGTACACCTTTATACCTGAAGAAACCCCAATTGTCTTGAACTGCAAATGGAAGTCCATAGCATGACTTGAAAAAAGCTTCGTTTAAAGAACCAAGTCAATTATTTTTTTACTGTAACTGCAACCACTTCTTCCACATCACAACCCTTGATTTCTAACTGGGAAAGAAATAAGCTATAAGTAGACTATGGACAGCGTTAGAATGAAAGTTAGAAAAATGGATTTCCATCATCCAGGTACGGACACAAAAGGTCCAGTAACTATCCAGATCAAGATACAAGCACTCATGCTAAATCATGATCAAATGAGATGCTGTGGTCACCACACTATATTGCGCAGTCACTTTCACATATTTTTATGAGTTTATAGCCCATCATGTCTGTGGCCTAGAGAACAGCAACAAAGGTCCTCCACACCAGAATGTGTGTGGTTTCTTCTGGGTGGTGATCCAGGGCCTTTCAGTTCTGCCTCTACTGTTTTGTGCCAGCAGTGCGTTGGATCTTCCCTCTACCTGCAATTACCTTATCTGATACTACAGTGAGAAAGGGAGCTTGGGTCATGTTGTAAGCTTCTCTTTTTGGATGAGGACTAGGTATTTTTCTGACTTCTGTCGCAGATTCTTATGTTGACAACCCAGTTGGTATAAAACATTAGAGAAGGGAATGAACCTAATTTTCAGCAATTTTCCTTCATGTGTATGTGACCATGGGTATACGAGGTCTAACCCAAAAAAGGCTGGATATATCATAAATTTGGTGAAAGCCATCAAAACGGGGAACCATTGCAAGAGTACTTCAAATACCTGAAAGTACTATTTACAAAAAAAAAAATTGTGTAAAACAATTTTGCATGATCAATGGAGAAACCAATCTCGCAAACACTTTGGCTGAAGTCTTTGAAATAAAAGTAGTGATTGAGGTGCTCAAGCTCTGTGCCCACCATTTTAAGGCTTCTTGCGGATTGCAGAAAAGATTTGTCATCACTGGTGGCTGATTCGAATTGTCCACGGAGGCTTTTGAAAAACACATGAAACAAAAAAAGAACCCTCTTCTGAAGGACCGTTCAAAAGAACTGTGGAAAAAGGCTATGATCGCAAGAACTGGACATGACTCACCGACGAGTATGCTGGTGGCAAATCAATACTGCACTGGACAGTGAAAATGACCACTGGAAATGCAGTTTATGCAGTGAATGAAATGATCAATGCAGCCTAAACGAACTCAACAAGCGTAACAGTCTGCTGCAAATCCTCTGCACAAGTGTGGAAGAGGGGGTGTTCAGAACGCACAGGTGTGAGTGTGCAAGTGTGCACCTGCAGGAGTTCAAAACTCATGGTGAGGGCAAATCTTTCTTCCTCTGGTATGCGTGATCTTGTCTCCAAAGAAGAAACAATGACTGAAAATTACACTACATTCAGGTGACATGCAACCCCCTCCACCTCAAGTCTGTTCAACTGATTATTTCCTGAAAGTGTTCCCTGAGAGGTCAGAGCGGCCCGTTGGCATGTTCCTTGAAAAAGAAACAGACGTAGTTACACTTCCAGTCCATCTGTTCATGCCCTAAGGCAGCAGCAAAGTCATCCTAGCAGAAAAAGGGAAAGTATGAGATCACGAACAGCATGCAATGAAGTACCTGTTTAGAGGGTCCTTCAACAACTGCACGCGAACGGAGAGCTTGGCCTGAGCATCAGAATGTCAAATAGGGCAGGAAAAAGGAAGACAGAGGACGACGTTTTTGACTGCCTAGAAATTTCTCGGTGATCCCCACCATCTTGAAAAGCTTGACAATGATAGAGGGGCATAAGTGTGGTAGTACAGTTTCAATCCATATGTAGAGATTGCATTGCATAGAGCTCAGACACGGAAAGCACATAATGTGTGGATGCATATAAATATGTGATGAAAATATGGGACTGTGGCGCACGACATGGGGTACGAACCTACTGTACTGTTTGGTGAACGGGGGGACAATGAGGGGGAGCGGCGAAAAAAGTTTAGTTGTGTCGCCTGTAAATCAGGAACATAACATCCATAATGAAGTGTAACCAAACTGTTATCTGAATCTCGCTCCCCCTATATGGACTTAACTGTGGGTAAACTTCCAACAGCAGGTAAGAATGAACCTAATATGTTGACTTTCACATGATCTATATATACAACCCTATCATCACATATTAAGACAATCCAAACAGACCTAAAAGGCTGTTTCTTCTGTAAGGCTGTGAATAACACTTTACCTTTGCCCTGTGACTCACTGCACGGTCACAAGACTTTGATTTTTTTTTCTCCCAGATCCCTTATCAGTCTTCACATAAAAATCAATACTATCCCCTCTCTCCTTGATTGGGAAGTAGGCGGAACAAAGCAAAAACTGAACTTCTCTCTAAGGCCCCCACCCTCTCCCCCTTCCACATTCAGACCAAAACATTACAGTAAGCATAAGCAATTATCAACTTATCATACAAGACAGCTAGGCCATATGATGATTTTCATTTTTCATTTCAGAGAACATAAAACAGCACAAAGTCAAAAAACTGGTTGTCGAGGAAAAAAAACAAACTGATTGATTGACTGATTGGGAGTGGGAAGAAAAAGAACGACTATTTCTCATGAATGAACATCATACAATGATTTCTAATTAAAGAACAGAAAACAACAACAAACAACCAAACTCAACAACAAAACCCACTGCAAAGAGAATTAAAAGCAATTTAAATGAAACACTCAAATGAAAACCAAACAACAACAAAAAAACATTCTGGAACTGAACCATGCCTAACCAAAACTGAGTCGACATGAGGTAAAACTCCCTCTGAAACCATTAAACATTTCTCGGTACTACAGTAGTGAAGAAATAATGACCACACAATCAGCATTTATATCACATGGTTCCACACTACTACAATCTTTTTTCTCTTTCATTCTAACTGGACAAATAAATGGGGAGAAGGAGAGGAGCAGGAAACTGGCATGTAATCAATAAAGTCTTACCCTTTATCCATAGCTGAATGTTAGTATCTTGCATTTTGGTCCTCTTGATGAATGTTCATTGCCAAACATTGACTTTCTCTATTCAATACATAATCAAACAAAAACACAACAACAAAACAAAAAACAAAAAACAACAACAAACTCGACCCAGCCAGCCCCCAATTTACATGGCACATTATGTTATCAATCTTTTCCAATCTGGCAAACAAACGCACTGGACCATCATAACGCATGGAAAGCTGTCAAGATATAAGAGCATGAAAGCTGTCAAGATGTCAAGAGGATAAGAGCAAATAGCAAACAAGTTCTGCGATAATGATTACCACTAACAATTGCACATTACACAAAGCTCCCACACCCTGGCAAAAACAGTAAGGGAAAAAAAAAATCAACAATATAGCTATTTCATGGCACCAAACCTTGTTTTTAATTAAGTTTATTAATGAAGAACTTGTATTCATTACACACCACACACAAAACATTTGTGGACATTTACTTTCAATGTGTAAAGTGTTAAAGAAACACACTTTAACCATGGCAGCACATTTCCTTTACCTTCACAGCATGTTACCCAAACTGTTTGTGTACCTCTACAATAATGAGTCCAAAAGGTGAAAAAAAAATAAAAAAAAACGAAGTGTTAAGATAAGTTCATCCCAGAAAAAGTGTGGCCGAAGTGCATTCATCAGGCACATACAAATGCACTGCATTGTTTCGAAAACCTAGATTCAGAAATCCACTAAAATGAGATATGTGCAAACGGTGTATCAACACATGCGTCCCTTGACACGAGGTGAAGGATGATTCATACCGCTGGGGGGAAAAAAACTCACAGAGAGTGACACATGGGAAGCGTCAGAAAAAGCGCAAGAGAGTAAAACCACTTATAATGAGATTAATTAGGCAGCTCTTGGTGCCCGAGCTAGAGAATGGAAAAACGATGCTGGGCAGGGAGAACGTGTGGCAATGTCCATCTTTTGATCTAGATGAGCTCCCGATGCGCACGAAAGCGTGCATACACAAGGGAACAAGTACGTCCCTCTAGAATTACTTGATGTGGCTCACGTGGGGACAACATTGCCTGGTAAGAAAACATTACCAAGGGCCACGGGAGTGTGTGAACCAAATAGAAAACGGGAGGAAAGTCAAAGCGCAGGGAGGTAGGGTTTACTGAGGGCCTGCGGGGGTGGAACATCGTCCTTGGAGCTGAACGCGCCTTTTCTGAAATCATTCTATGAAAACAGCCTTGGAATAATCACAATTCTCAGTGAAGGAAACACAAAGTTCATTCGAGCACCACTCACACCACAGAGCGA
>JADBJO010035394.1:0-12306 GCA_016801955.1 Conus betulinus | reverse complement strand
AAGCCTTGTTTTTCAGCTGGCAGTGCGGTCTCTTCATTTGCTTCTTGAGGTTTTTTCTTTTGGACCCTGATCTTGTCCATCTCTTCTTGGCGTCTGGATTTCTTTGGAGGTGTTTTCTCTTTGGGTAGTTTTGCTCCATAGGCGTCTCTACATGTGGCATACACAATGTCCCCATATGTGGCTAGTTTTTGTGTTCCAGGGTGCTTTTCCCTATCAGTGCATCGAGTCTTTGGACGATTTTTGCATCCAGTTTCCCAATCTTTAGTCTCGTTTGCTCGTGGCAGGTTGAGTTTCAGGCGCCTGGCATCGAGGGCCTGTGCAATTCCTCATCCGAACCAACAGCGTGGATGTCCTTGGCACTGTGGTTTTAAATCCTGGCCTTGGTCTTCCGACGTCTTATCTGCTGATGCAGTGCGCTGCTGCTCATTCAGATGAGTTCTTCACACATCCCATCTTTGTTCTGTGGATCTTCATGCCACGGGTGGTAGCGAAACGCTTTCCACAGACACATGGATATTCCATTTGGTCCATGTTCATAGTCCGTTAAGTGTTTCGGCCCTTAACTCCTGACACTCTAGGGGCTTCAGGCAGAGAGAGAGAGAGACAGAGAGAGAGAGAGAGAGAGAGAGAGAGAGAGAGAGAGAGAGAGAGATTCTCCACATATGTTATTCATCTTTACCTTGAGACTGAGACCAAAACATAGAACCTTAGAAATCATTCCCACTAAAATTATGGAGAAAGGAATACATTGTTTCAAATCCTTTTCTTCTCTCTGTAGATGAATAAGGTGTTCCACTGAGAATTTTGACCGTCCCTTACTAATATGAACAGGACGACCTGTTGTCTTCCCAAAGAATCTCTCTCTCTCTCCCTCTCTCTCTCTCCTTCTCTCTCTCTCTCTCTCTCTCTCTCTCTCTCTCTCTCTCTCTCTCTCAACACAAACTGCCACAAAAATAATGTGCTGACAATAACACAACATATTGTATAGTCTTACAGAATGGTTGGTATGAAATAAACGACGCTTATCACCACTAATACCACTCGTTTACAGAATGGTTAGTATGAAATAAACGATGCTTATCTTCACTACTGTAAACTACCATGCTAGCCCCCCCCCCCCCCCCCTCCTTTTTGCATGAAATTTTTCCTTTAAGTCAGGGTTGGGCGTTAACTAGGCACTACCCCCTCTGCAGAAGACCAATTGCCTGATTTCTGGGATGGACATCTGCAGCTAATTGAAGAAAGAAAACATTACAATTCAAAATAAGCTTAAACTCTTTCTCTCTCCCACACACACACACACACACACACACACACACACATTCCTACCCCCGCTCTCTCTCTCTCTCTCTCTCTCCTCTCTCTCTCTCTCTCTCTCTCTCTCTCTCTGTCTGTCTGTCTGTCTGTCTGTCTGTCTGTCTCTTCTCTTACACACAGTCACCACTTTGAGCATGTGTTTCTTATTTAACCCGTTTTCAAAGATCATACCAAACAGCAAAAAAAGAATCGTTGTAGGGAATACAAAATTTCAAACACCAGAGAAAATGTCTGTATCAGATCGAAAAGAAAATTCAACTTGTGGCAAACTGCAAATGAGGCAGGTCGACGCTGGCTTCTTTAGTCGTCTTCCTCCAGTCCAACAAAGCAACTTCCTCTTCCTCCCCATCATCAGAAGACTCGCCTGACTCTGCCTCCATGTCTTCTCCATCCCCGCCGTCACGTCTGTGGGACAGATTGGCCTGGATGTGTTCTGGGAACCATTCCAGTGTCTGGTCATCCTAAGCCCATCCAGCGCGCTGGAGATGGCACATCAGAGAAATGATGTGCTGATGGTATCCTGACCCTCTGCCCCATGCCTGGCCCACCCAAGTGATGACGTCTTGCCGTGATGGCTGCCGTATGTTGCTGGCTGCTGTCAGGAGCCTGGCTGGGTCATCTACTGCACCCAGCAATTATGAAGTGCATCCTTGAATGGCTTGACTTTGCTAACGTCTATGGGTTGGGCGAGAGCGGTGCAGTCCCAGAAACAAATACGAGGTCAACGTCCCGGGCAGTCATGGTAGCCCGCCCCTCAGCCGTCCTGTGTACCGTGTAATGATCCAGTATCAGCAGACGACGTTGGTCTGAGTGACCTGGAACCCTTTCCATCCACAAACAGTGACTCCCGGGTCATCCACCCATTTCTTGTTGCTGTCACACGCACATTGTCTGGCACCTGGAGCTAGAGGAGAACTCGGTTAGAAATTTGCCCATTTCTCTCAAGAAAGAAAGCAAGGCTGGAAACTTTGTTCCATCTGCTGCCACCAGCAAAGCTATGGTAAATCCCCGTTTTTGAGCCCTCATTGTCTTTTTTCCGTACAACTTTTGCCGCTTTCATGTCGTTGGTGCGGTTGGGGCAACATGTGGAACCTGACCATGGTCTGGTTCATGTCCAGGATATGCAGCAAAGGATACAGATGACGATGCCTCAGCCGAAGTACACTGCGACGAAATTCTAACAACTGTTCCTCAAAATCGCCAGGCACTTTTTGGTTGGGTGCAAGTGCCTCGCTGGGTGGATATTCCATGCCGTTTTTTTTTTTTCCAGCGCTTCACCCACATGGGTGAAGCGAGGAATCCTTCCAGTCTTTGAGCGCCCGCCAATTCCATGGCCTTTCGTTGGAAGTCCTTGTTTCTCACAACTTTCCCCTCAGCTCGTTCTTGACTAAGATAATCGAGGTCACCTTGATCAACTTCTGCAGAGCGAACTTCTCGCCCGTGGTGCAGTCTTCTTTTTTTTTTTTTTTTTTTTTTTCTCTGTTCCTGTTTGATGCTGCATCAGGTGATCTCGATTTTCCCTCCATTCTCGAATCCTTTTTCTGTCAACCCCAAATTCTTGGGCAGTTGAGGAAACATTCCCTCTGCAAAATTCTCTTTAAAAATCCAAGTCTGCAATCTTAAACTCAACAGTGTAGGATTTGCTTCGTGGCATTATGAGTTTCCTATCACACAGCCAAGACAGAAGCCCGTTTAGGAAAACGGAATGAATTTTCACTGTGAAACAAAAACCGTTATCTACAGAAGTTTTCGTCACAGTCTAGAATGACGTCAAATGTAACTGTTTACATCATATTTAGGCGGACATAACCTCCCTTTCCCTCCCCCCCAACCCATAGCATCCGTTTAAAAAAAAAACGGAAGGAATAAATTTGCTAACAGCAAGATTGGAAAATGGGCGATGGGCGTTAACACGGTAGTATAACCTTTGCACAATATTGAACAAAAAGTGGGGGTGGGCGCTTTCTAGATACTGGACGCTAACAAGGTAGTTTACAGTAATACCACTCGTTTACAGAATGGTTAGCATGAAATAAAGACGCTTATCATCACTAATACCACTCGTTTACAGAATAGTTAGTATGAAATAAACGACGCTTATCATCACTGATACCAATCGTTTACAGAATGGTTAGTATGAAATAAACGACGCTTATCATGACTGATACCAATCGTTTACAGAATGGTTAGTATGAAATAAACGACGCTTATCATCACTGATACCAATCGTTTACAGAATGGTTAGCATGAAATAAACGACGCTTATTATCACTAATACCACTCGCCAACAGAAGACGTGACTTGCCAAATGGAATGAGAACGAATTATTATTTTTTTTTTTTTTAACATTCGCTTCTCAAAAAAAAAACCCAAAACATCATGACCGTGAAAAATGCAATCTGTGGCTACTCCTTTTAGAACAGAGTTCTAATATCCACTCAGCTGCGGAGGAAAATTATTTCCACCTGCTGAATTCATCAGACAGTTTTTTCCCCTTGAGGGACCAGAGACAGATGGAAAAATCGGCTTTCAATGCCACGACACGAACTGACACGACTGTGGAATGAGTTTTCCGTGGATTGACGAGTGCTCTACACACTATCACCACAGTGATTTGTCTCTATTGGTGGTAATAGTGACTGTGGTAAGAGAAAGAGAGACAGACAGAGAGACAGACAGACAGACAGACAGACAGATGGATGGATGGCTAGATGTATGGATGGATGTAAACACACACACACACACACACACATATATATATATATATATATATATATATATACTGTTAAAAAAGCCTAATAAAAATTTAAAGGTGCTCAACCCCTTGGGGAGCAAACATCTGTTTAAAATAAGGTATTAAAATGAAGTTATAAAACTACAATGTTGTTTCGAGCGCTCGCTCTCTTCAGGATCCTGAAGAGAGCAAGCGCTCGAAACAATATTGTAGTTTTATAACTTCCTTTAATACCTTATTTTAAACATACATATATATATATATATATATATATATATATATATATATATATATATATAGATATATATATATATCCTGACGAGAGCCAGCGCTCGAAACAGAGCTGTCGATTTTAAAACTTCCTTTTAACCACCATCTTTTTTTAACAGATGTTGCTCCCCAAGGGGTCGAGCATTTTAAGAATTTTATTAGGCATTTTAGTGGTATTTTTTGATATATATATATATATATATATATATATATATATATATATATATATATATACGCATGCATGCACGCACGCATGCACGCACGCACGCACGCACGCACACACACACACACACACACACACACACACACACACACACACACACACACACACAAGTACAGAGACATGCTTGTACTGATGTTGCTATGCTTGGGGAAAGATGTGGGATATTGGTGAATGGAGATGACAGATCATGTCAAGGAAGCGAAACCTCTCACAAAAGGCCTTAAGCGCTTAGAGGCAAGGAATGCCATGAGTGGCAGAGAAATAGCTAATAGACCCATTACCAGTACGCCTTCGCCTAACGCATACAGTCGAAGTGGGCCAAGGAGGTTGAAATGGTCAGGTGGCAGATAGCACCTAAGGCAGTAAGGACCCTCCCGAGTTCGAACCTTCCCGATAGCGAAAGGAGGGGGGGGGGGGGAGGGGGGGGGGGGAGGGGGGGAGGGCGGAGGAATGTCACCCCTAGGACCTCGGAGCATCACGTAGGCGCTAAATACTCCGTCAGCTGAGGTTGTTTAAACAGTCCTTGCAGAGCAGGAGTCTTGGGCTCGTTCAGATGGTATTGCCGTGGGGCACTGTGCTGGTGCTTTGTTGGGTTGGTTGAATGCGTGTGGACGTTGTAGTCGTAGCCCTCTCTAGGATAATTACTGTGTTATAGTGGCCCTCGACGTCGGCGGGAAATTTCGATGTCCATCTGGTGCCAAGTGGTTGTTTCCTAATCAATTAGGTAGGGATGTGTGTAAATGCTGATATGTGGAAGAATGTAGCGAAAGGGGAGTTCAGGGTACTTGTGAACAAGGTAGTGGAGAAGCAGCATGGAAAAAGGCATGGCCCGAAGGGAAATCCTTTGTGTCCATCCCTATATAAACTGAGGGAGAACAACTTGATGAGGGAGGAGAATAACACCACGAGAGAGAGAGAGAGGACAGAGGAGAGAGAGGAGAGGAGAGTGAGCAGGACAGAGTAGGGACGAGAGAAACGTGGTCTGGGAGACAGAAGAGACAGCAAGGTCTTAGGGTAAAAGACAAGCTGGAAGAGAAAAGACTGCGTTTGAAGCCCAGAGAAGGGTGAAGAGAGACACACTGAGTTTTGAAGGAGATGAAGAAGAAGGGTTCTACGTCGAGATCCCAGAGACGACCACGAAGACCCAGTCCTGAAACTGGGAGCCAGTCAACCAAGGGCGTCACCATCAAACAGTGCTGAAGAAAATTTGAAGAGACGTGTTCAAGAACTGTGGTGTGGTGTGAAAGTGTGGTTGTGTGTGTGGAAACCTGGCCAGGTAAGAAGCCATTTTATTATAACCCGGGATTAGGAAGTATTGATCTTTTATATGTCGATTATTTCATTTTAAGTGGTTGGATTGTTCATGCGTAATCATAAGTAGCATAGAAATTGTATTCTTGTTCTCAGTCGTGTTAGAAAAGAAACGAATGCGTGACATCACATTCCCAGAGAGAGGTGAATGATTGTAGGGCGCATGAGTGTACATATGCGAGTATGAGTGCAAAGATAACCTTGGTGTGTTAAGCCTGACTAATAATACATCAACTTAGTGCACTTAAGCAATACCATCACGATTTCCCCCGTCCTGGACAGATCAGTATGTTGAAGAATGGAGATGTGTTCATGTGAGGAGGAGTGAAAGATGCTCAGTCTGTTGAAGAATGGAGATGTGTTCATGTGAGATGGAGTGAGAGATGCTCAGTCTGTTGAAGAATGGAGATGTGTTCATGTGAGATGGAGTGAGAGATGCTCAGTCTGTTGAATGGAGAATTTGAGGAGATGTGCTTGCTCAGTATGTTGAAGAATGGAGATGTGTTCAGTGAAAAAGATGCTTGCTCATGGATGTTGACGTGATGAGTGATGTGTTCATGAGAGATGGAGATGTGATGTGAGATGCTCAGTGTGTTGAAGAATGTGAGATGTGTTCATGTGAGAGTCAGTTGAGAATGGAGATGCTCATGTGTTGAAGAATGGAGATGTGTTTCAAGAATGAGATGCAGTGAGAGATGCTCAGTCTCTGTTGAAGAATGGAGATGTGTTCATGTGAGATGAAGTGAAAGATGCTCAGTCTGTTGAAGAATGGAGGTGTGTGGACCAGAGAGAGAGAGGCAAGAGATGATGACGAGGCCAGACGAGCCTTGATCGCTCTTCGACCAGTCAGAATTCCACACACAAAAGCGTCAGTCTGGCCTGGAGAGGACGACCATGGCTACATGTCCCTGAACACATTCATCTCAAGCAGGTTTCGCACTGGAGAAACATTTTCTTATGGCCTTCTACGATTCCTTCTTTGGATTGTCAGGTTGATAATGGACACCTTTCATATTTACTTGACTAAAAAATGGAGTTGATCTTCAGCCATAATGGTCAGTCAGTGTGTCTGTTTGTATGTCTTTCAGTCTGCATACATCCTTCTCTCTCCCTCACTCACTCCTTCTCCCCCCCCTCTGTCTGTCTGTCTGTCTGTCCATCCTCTCTCTCTCTCTCTCTCTCTCTCTCTCTCTCTCTGTCTGTCTGTCTGTCTATCTGCTTGTCCTCTCTCTGTCTGTCTGTCTGTGTGTCCCTCCTGTCTGTCTGTCTGTCTGTCTTTGAACGTCTTTCCCCTCAGTTTTGTTTCCTTTACTGTTACATTCCCCATCTATAAATTCCAATCGACATCGCCATGGTTCACTTCCCCTATGCTCTCACCCCGACCCCATCCCCACCCCCACCTCCCCAGTGCTTCAGAGTACAGCTTCAAAAACCATAGATTAAAACTATAAGACACACAGAGGTCGGCACGCTGGCTTTGATGAAATGGAGAGGGCATCCTGCAGTTAGCTTTTTTTTTTTTTTAAAAAACTTTTTTTTTATTTACATTCAGTAACATGAAACACAAACATAAAAAGGAAAAAAAAAAAAAAGGGCATTTTCCATCAAAAGTCGAGAAATAATTTTTAACAGAGAGAGAGGGAGAGAGGAGAGAGACGAGAGGCTGGATGGATGTATCAATGGCGATCCTGCAATTAGCTACTTCCTTGGAAACCAATTACCAATCAGGCAATCGTGTTGACTTCCACAGCAAATTCTTTTTTCAGACCTCAAACAACAATGTCTTAATTCACTTTATGGGGGAGGGGAAAAAAACTCCATCAGGGGCAATGAGCCAGGGGATGACATGTAATTGGATACCAGTCACCAGTGTGGCCCTTGCTTGGGGAGGCTGGGAGAGCTTGAAAGAGAGACTGAGATGAGAAAACAGAGAGACGCACAGTGAATGGTAAGCACACAGACTGCACACTGACACACACACACACACACACACACACACACACACACACACACACACACACACAAAGAGAGAGAGAGAGAGGGAGAGGAGAGAGAGAGAGAGAGAGAGCGAGGAGAGACAAGAGAGAGAGGAGAGAGAGGAGAGAGAGAGATCCTCTATGTTTTTTTCTGCTACCATCTGTTTGTTTTTTCTCACAGTCCACACAGTAGTGTAGCCCAAACAGAACGCTACTGACAGAGACAGCAACGCACGTATGGTGAACAAAGCTAAGGTTGTTGCTTAGGGACGCCCCCAGACACAGCCGCCATTTCTTACTTCCCAGCATACTGTTCCCTTCTTAGCTTCGCACACACTTGTTTCAAGTCTAACCTATTACCTGTCCATCACACCCAAGTCCCCCATCTCCCCTTCCCATTTGAAACAGTGTCGCATTAAAAAGAAAGGATAGTAGGTCCGTACCTAATACACTTCTTTTTTTTAAAATTTGCTTCATTTTCCACCCTCCCTCACTCATCTCGTTTTGAAACTAACAGTATTTAATTCATTAATCACATATGCTTAAATACTCAGAAAATTTATGACTGAAGAATGAAACTTACACGATGCAATATCTCTCCCACCCTCCTCCCCCCCCCCCTCTCTCTCTCTCTCTCTCTCTCTCTCTCTCTCTCTCTCTCTCACAGAGAGAGAGAGAGAGAGAGAGAGAGAGAGAGACAGACAGACAGACAGACAGACAGACAGACAAGGATATAGAAAGAGACAGAGACAGAGATGGTTTAAGAATAATCGTCAGAAAACTTGTCAGAATCAGCTTTTCCTCACTTTGCATACCTGTAATCAGTCAAACGTGCCAGGCATACCCTTGGAAGAAATTAGTAGCTATAGGCATGGTCGGAAATGCTCGTAAAAAATAATTCTTACCCGCACGAACAAACGTGAGTGGGTTCGTTTTCTGTTCAGATGACAAACCCGATCCCAGCTGACAGCTCTACCATTCAGCTCCTCACTGTCAGCGAAGAAATGACCTTCAATGTCCTAAATGTTTTCACATCTGGCGATGATTGATCAACTATCACGAGGTTTGATCAAGTCTAAAAGGGACGTGAACACGACGCACAGCCTCACAACGAGGCCCAGTGAGCATGTTAAGAACGAAATGTTGTCTCGGTCTGGCCTGTGACGTTGACGTTTCCTCCCCCTGTCTTGCTGTCTGGAGTATGTCTGTTGTGTCTAGTCTCTAGTATCGGCATATGTCGCAGAGAGAGAGAGAAGGGGGGGAGGGAGAGAGAGAGGAAAAGGAAAGGGGAGGAAAGAGTCAGAGGGGGGAGCGGGCGTTGTTGTTGTGGAGATTGTAAGGAAAGCAATTGCTGTGAGGGAACACTATCTCGTCTACTACAGTTCTGAAATCTGACAGAAAAGAAATTGTGGGGAAGCGAAGGTAAAGAATGCTGACTGATTCTGTCTTGATGTAGAAAAACGGTGAGGTGGGTGGTCATGGAAAGGGCTGTTAACTGTAGCCCAGCAGACCCTGGAAGGCTAATGAGCGAGGACGAATGCTCCATGCATGTGAAGGAGCAATGTGGCCTCCATTCACACTGCACTTGTCTTTATCTCTATGAGTTAGTCTTCTGTACCATAACTATGATATTCTGTATGAAGTGCAGAAAAAAAAAAGAAAAGTTAGGTGGGTAAGTAAGATGTAATTTAAAAAAACTCAGTAAACTCTCTCTCTCTCTCTCTCTCTCTCTCTCTCTCTCTCTCTCTCTCTCTCTCCCCTCTCTCCCTCCCTCCCTCCTCCCTCTCTCTCTCACCCTCCCTCCCCCTCCCTCCCTCCATCTCTCTCTCTCCCTCCCTCCCCCCCCTCCCTCTCTCTCTCTCCCTCCTCTCCCTCCCTCTCTCTCTCTCTCTCTCTCTCTCTCCCTCCTCTCTCTCTCTCTCTCTCAAGCTGTTCAAATACGAGCCTCACCGATAACTGGTATCCAGTTTATTTTCATGCCCTTGTAGACTATTTATCTTCCTCATACAGTGAATCAGGACTCGACAAGCGTCCCATATGATTTTTTTCCACTTCAAAGCAGCAGAACCTGGGGCTGAAAACAAAAGGTGGTGCTGGACTAGGAGAAGACACACTACCAAGAAAAGAACAACAGATATGCAAGGTGACTGATACAGGTATAGGTGACCCCCATTTTATTTCCAAGTAGTCATGGCTCTGGTTGATTATCAAATCAGTAAAAGGAAAGATTCCTGAACAGCCAACAGAAAATGTCTCTAACCTTTCAAAGATGTTTGAGATGAACATGTACGGGGAAATGTGGCCATTGGCTTCCTCTCAATTCTGTTGAAAAACATCCCCAAACTTCTGATATAAGTTCCATGCTGGAATTGGCTTTCACATTAGCATGAAACTCTGAGTACTAGCCTCATAAAGACCCCATTTCTTACCTGTAAAGTGGATTGGGGAACCACAGGTGTTCACACCTTTCCTTTCCAGCCATGTGCACTCATGATAGGACCAGCGTCTGAAATAAAAGGAAACAAACTCAATTGAAGACCCACAGCAAACAAGAGAGTCGATAAAACAAAAAGTTGCTCGCTAGAAAATCCAAGTACCTCTTTTCTAGGCTGCACAACTTTGATTCTACAATTTGTGGATTATGGCTCTTATACTCATTCCCTTTCTTTATTTTCCAAACTGACCCCTTTCTTTTCAAAGAAAAAAAATACAGGAACAAGGAGAGAGAGAGAGAGAGAGAGGGAGGAGAGAGAGAGAGAGAGAGAGAGAGAGAGAGAGATTGATTGATTGATTGATTGATATGCAAGAATGATGATTTTAGGCCAGAGCTCAGTCTTACATTCTGTCCTTGTCATGCATACATCATTTGAAACAAAATTATTCAGAGAGAGAGAGAGAGAGAGAGAGAGACAGAGAGACAGAGAGACAGAGAGATACGAAATGTTGAACAGCAGGATGGTTAGTGCTTAAGTTGGAAATTGAAGGCTATTTTGTTGTCAGTTAGGAACCATGGCTACACCTTCGCTAGACGCTGTGATTCTATAATGTCAAATATATCAGTCCTGGATTGCAATGCTGCTAATTGCATGAAGAGAAAGCCTACTTCAGGTATAAACAAACTCAACAATAGATCCAGTTGTAAAGCGATTCGTTTGTCTATGTTTTTGGTGGTTTTTGTGGTTTTATCACTAACATTTCAAATTCAACAATGCAAATTTCATAGGTCGAGGCCTTGTCTAGACCTCTCTGTGTTTCTTTCCGATGTTTGGTGCGTCAGCTGATGAGTGGGTGCTAGGGAGAAGGAGACACAGACTACTATGGGTAGAACAGAGTGTAACAGTAGCGAAGAAGAGGAAACGGGAATTACTGCGTTTTTTCTTGTGAACACTGGTCTCTCAAAATCCGATTGGTCCGATTTTAATAGCAAGTCAGAAAAAAAAGAAACAGTTAATCTGTAAAGCGGTCTTCATAATATTATCATTACTATCATCATCATTTCATTGCCATATTCATAGTCATCTAGTTGCATCCACCTTTAACTCCGCAGGCAATCCCGAACACACACACACACACACACACACACACACACACACACCACACACACACACACGCACACACACACGCACGCGCGCAAGCACGCATGCATCCACGCACACAACGCACACACACCAGAGGTATTGACTCGTTCAAAAAAGTGGAAATGTTACTGTGGTAGCTCACACACACACACCACACACACACACACACAACACACACCCACACACACACACACACACAAAACACACACACACACACAAAACACACACACGCACGCACGCACGCACGCACACACGCACACACCCAGAGGTATTGACTCGTTTAAAAGTGGAAAAATGTACCAGCTGCCATGGCGAAGTGGTTAGCGTCGCGGACTCCTGGCTGGGAGGTCGTGGGTTCAAATCCCATCAGAGTCATGTGGGTTTTTCTGCCCCGACTGGCTCCTACACAGAATTTGTATAGTTTGCTGCGGAACATCAGTTGGGAAAAACTGGGCCACACAGTCGGTTTCATCCACTTAACAGATGCGTTCTGAGCGTTTTGCTCACATTTCCGACAACAATGCAGGTGTCTGTATCTCTCAGGCCTGGTTGACGCCGGGCTAGATATTATGTCAAGGACAAACGTAGGGCGACAGCCATGCTCCTATTGTAGTCTCCGACCAAAATGGAAACCCATAGCATCATCTTCCTATCATTCATCCATGTCGATCCCCCCCCCCCCCGGATCGCATTAAAAAAAAGTGATCAAGATCTGGAGTGCCCGGTCATTGCACATGCCCTGTGTCATGGTGCACATCACGTTTGTTGATGTCTCTCACGTCTGTGGCCTTGGTTTGGTTCTCCGGCGGTAAACCTGCGTATCGGAGAACTCATGGGGGGCTGTCGTTGGATCGGACGTGGGTGGCGTCAATCGTGAGGGAGAGCTCACTCACTCTT
>JADBJO010035393.1:0-12308 GCA_016801955.1 Conus betulinus | reverse complement strand
GTCGTTCGATAATCAGTGGACATCAATCACGCATGACTGCTCTACATGCGAGGTTTTTACAGTGTTTTTTCATAGTGAAGTGATAGCGTCTGGTTAAAGCGTTGATATTTGTGTCTGCGACGCATGTACATGCGATACGTGGTATTTAAGGCAATAGCACTGACATAGCAGCACAAGATGTCACCTAAATGTGATCTTAATCAGCATTGAATGTACAGCCTCGCAATCTATAGAACTAGAGTTCGCTCTTAGTACTCAGTATCTGTACGTATCGTGTATGGTATCGAAGGTTTTTGCCAGTAAGTTTGGAATCGCTTTAGATTACATGTGACCTATAACGCTTCGGTACTGTTGTACGTATAGTCTTTCAACTCTAACAATAAAGGTCCCACTCTCCTTCTCTTCCCCCCCCCATCACCTCACCCCACTCTCTCTATCGTTTTCGCCTTTCGCCGGTGCGGGCAGGATTTCATTCAATTTTCCTGCATCTTGCGACATATGATATACATATGCTGGTTCTAATAGTTTTCAAACTTCAGTCCGTTTCTGTCTGTGTTGTGAAGTGTTTAACACCAATATGTAACAACTGTAGCCACAAATATGAAAATAATATCGAATGTTCATTAAACTGCGATTTTCTCAAAGTTCTTCGCTATGCATTTTTGATTGGGATTTCTGATGAACGATAAAGCGATTGGAGATCTCACCTCGAATCATGCGTTAATGTAAATATCAACCGTGTCTGCAATATCATAGCATAACACTATCGCATTACCTATGTTACCAAATTAAAAACTAAGACTCGTCAAATGCTGTTAACGTTTCTACTTTGTGGGGGGGGGGGGTATTTCTGGACACAAGCGTTTGATGACTGTGTTCTGCAACTGACTTTTACTTAAGAAATCCTGACAAGTTGTCCTCTGTTTTAGTATTGAAAATTTTGGTCGCCTCCTGTCCTTAAAAGAGCTTGGATATACTCAGCAATACCGTGGGAGTGTGCTGTGTTCGTGTAGTGTGTGTAGTGCTCTGATGTGTGTGGTGGTAGCGTGTGCTGGGCGGCGTGCGTGCGAGCGATATCTAGTCGTCTATGCGTAGTCAGCATTACTTGCGTTTTTTTATATTGTACTTCTGTATAAACAGGGTTTTCCTTTTGTTTTGTTTGTTTTTTGTCTCTCGCCTAATATGATATCAACATCGATTAATGATGCTGGAACAAACAAACATCCTCAGCGCACTGACTTACATAATTAAGTGATCTAACTGATACGCGACATACTGTCTATGTTGTTTATTAGGTTCGCTTTTTTTTTTTTTTTTCCTTTTCCTTTCTTTCCTTTTTTTTTCACTCCATTTTCGTAATACATCCTTTATTGGTTGTTAGCACTGAACAATAAGTATTTTGTGACTATTGAGTGCTTATAAATCATGTAACCGTTCCTGACAACGGAGTCGAGCGATATTCCTTAGTCATTCACTTTGTGCTTGTAACGAACGGCTCGGAATCTGAAACTGACCTAACGCTACGGATAGCGTATATGCTTTGAGGTGGCCGTTCTTGCTATACACGTGAACGACAAGCCGTCCTCTTTTAAAGCCATGTACGATGACGCGTGGCCGCCATCATGATGTGTCACTGTCGGAGTGTGAGCTGCTCCTAAACCGTCAGATACATTATCTGTCGGGATTTTCGTCTGTCTAGCATGTCGCCGCGACACGTTATCCACGTCTAACCGCCTCACGGGGGGGGGGGCAGTGTAGGGCGCCGACGATATTTCACACATTCGAGTTAGGTAGCTGCTTCTGGCGTCACGCGGCAGCCAGTGACCTTTAACTATTCAATAAGCATTAGATCATGCAACGGATGCGAGGACTGCTCGACATCAAGTACCTTCAAGAAGCGCTGTCGTGCTAACGACAGGTGTGTGCATGTGTCGACGGTGCTAGTGTGTGTGTGTGTCGTCTGCTGCGGTGTCGGTGCGTAGTGATCAGCTGTCGCGCGCGTCGTCGTACACGAGACGCGCTTCCTGATGCTGTGTGTGGTGGTATAATAGGAATCAGTCTACTGGAGTGTGCAGATTATCACACGGTGGGGACTGGGTACGGAATGTCAGACGAGCCGGAGGTGGGGAGCAGGGGGGGGCGATGGAGGCATAGGTATGACTGAGGGGGTACACTTTTGGAGTAACCAAAGGAGACTGGTACGAGTGTGACGGGTGATGGTTGAAGTGAGGGCATGGATCGAAGCGAGCAGTCGATGTGATGTAGCTGTCATATCTCACAAGATAAGTAGTAACTTCTACGATCCATCCGCGTCACTTTGTTTTTTTCTAGGCATATCTCTGTCACTGATTATGTGGTGGTATTAGAGGCATTCCTTTTTCATCATCTTGTCTTTTATGTCTTGGTTCTTCTTTTTGTTCGGTTTTAAGTTTGTTTTTGTACTGGTGTTATATGTCATCTGATACTGTGGATCGCCACATGGCAATTGAATGTCAGTTTCCTGCTGCTTTGTTGTTATATGGTCTAAAAAATTTTTGTTTGCGTGTATGTGTGTGTGTGTGTGTGTGTGATGCTGTAGTGTGTGTATGTTGATGTGTGTGTGCTGTGTGTGTCGTGGCGTCTGAGTGCTGCGTGCTGGTGGTAGTGTAATGTGTTTTCCCCTTATTACATGAGATCTGCTGTCTTAGCTGTTGTTGCATTCCTTTTTGTTGTTGTTTCTTGTGTGTTGCGTGTGTTGATCTATCCTGCTTTATATTTGTTGTCTCTATTGATTGATTTCGATGTAATGTAACATGTGCGCTAAGAAGTATAGTCATTATCTCGGGTGTCATGTTGCTTATTGCTCCATCTGCTCAAGTGTCGTGTTCATGACTGTCGTTTGCTGGGGGCTCACAGTCCCCCCCCGGTGATCCCCCCCCCCCCCCCACGCAAACCTCTCCCAGCCCGGACCACCCCCGAAAGTTAAAAGTAAAAAACGTGCGATTTTTGTGTTGCTTGGGTGTGCAGATTAGGTATGATGGGTACACTCACTCACAGTTTGTTAGCTATCCTACTTGGGGGAGGGGCGGGGGAGGGTTTTTGTTCCTCCATTACTTTGCCAGTTTTAACATAGTGCAACTTGATTGCTTATTAGCTCTAATTGCAGCACAGTTTTTAGTTATGTCTCGATCTATTGTTTTGGTTATTGGCTTTATGTGTTACCATCAGATTCTTCTGGGTGATTTGTGTAAATGATGCTTTCTGGGTTTTGCAAGTGCGGTTATTGGGTGTTTTTGTCGGTTCAGTTTTTGTTGCTATGAAGGGAGTGTCACGGGTTGGGGTGGTGTGTCTCATGGGGGGGTGGCGGCTGTGGTTATGCGTGTGGTTGCCGGGGTGCCGTTGTTGCCATTGTGTCGTTACTGTCATGTGCCGTGTTGGCTCGTCCGAGTCAAGTGGCTGTGGTGTACATGTCTCGGTGTGGCTGTGCTAGCGTTATCAGTGGGTGGCTATGTGGACGGGGTGTGCGTTGCGTGTTCTGTTTGGTCATGTTCAGTGTTGGTGTTAATTTGTGTTATTAGCATTTGTTTTTTGATTTGTGTTTTGTTGGTGTGAGGTTTGTGTGTGGTGTTGTTCGGTGTGTTGGTGGTTGCTGGATGTTCCGTGTGTGTCGTGTGATAGTGTGATCGTGGCATATGTATGATTGCATTAGACTACCGTAACGTAAGGCGAATTCCTCGTGTGCAGAAGCTATCAAAACTCTCCCGTATTGGGGGGGGGGGGGGAGATTTTCTTTTTGGTTTCGGGCAAACAAAACGTTGGCGGGGGAGGGCGGATGAGCGGTGGTGTCGCTTATAATGGGAAACCCGTCCCTACCGTGTCCATGTTTCAACTCAGTATGAGGGGGTGCTTGATGCCGCTATACTCACATCCGGTACGTCTCGCCTGTCCTTCATTGTTTCGATATTCGCAGCGCGAATAGGCCGTTAGTGCTGTCAGAGAATTACAACTTTGAGACACATGACTCTGGCACATGACTCTAAACATTTGTTTAGTGAACTGGTCTATAATAATGGTGTATATTTATATATCTCCAATTTTATTTAGAGTTGAGTTTGTTCGTGTGTGTGTAGTGGGTGGCTACCGTTTTGGGGGGGGGTGTGTGTGGGTGTGGGTGGGGGGGGACATTGGTTTTGTAGAGCAGGCGATTCTGCGCTGTGTGGTGTGTGGCTGTGTTGTGTGTGCTGTATTAGTGTATGTATGGTCTCTGTGTCGGTGTATCTGCTAGTTGTTGTGTGTGTCGTGAGGGAAGAGAAGTAGAGAGAGGAGAGTCTGGTGATAGTGTGTGTGGTAGTTTGTGTAGCAGTGCGATGCGTGCGTTCGCTAGCGTGCGTTGATGTCATAATCTGAGTTGCGGCACTGTGGTGTGCACTTTCTCAATCAGATATAACGTTGCGATGTTGTGTGTCTTGCAACATATGTCTCTTATATCATTCTTAACTCAGGTGCAAAGAATCCGAACAGGAATGTTAACACAAGCGTCTGTGGCTCAAATTCAGGACTTGTATGAACTAGGAATGTTTACACAATACTCTGAGAATGTTCTGTGATGTATCCTGGATGAATGTATGTCAATACTCTTGACAGGCTGAATAGACTCTTTGTCGCTTAATCATCAGTGAGTCTAATCTGGTTTCCACGATACCTCTCAACAAATCCGGTATCAAATTGAGTTTATATCCTAGACAAGCATGAGGGTTGAATAATAATATTGCTGAATTTATAATTTTCTAGTGAGTGGTGCTTCTCGGCTCAAGAGACAGAACACGTGAGGAATGTTTATATTACAATTCTCAGGGTCCTACCAGGATTAAATGTATGTAGTTTCAGTATTAGCTATAGTGGTGTTAGCACTATAGAAGGATATCATTAACTCAGATTCACGTTGATACTTTAGTATGTTAGTTGTTCAGAACAATATTGCACGATCCCTACTATACAAATAGGTTATTGTCCTCTTGTAACAATCCCAGTATCAGGTTTCCAGGACCATTCTATGGTGAAGCAAATGTCAACTACAAATCTCATGAACTGATGATGACACTTCTATTGTAAGTGATTTGTTTAGTACATAACTCAAGGGTTCAGGTGTCATGATCTTACGAAGGGATTGTTTAGTACAAACTCAGACTAGATGTCTAGGGACTTACGAAAAGATTGTTATACTATACTCGTTAAGATGCATGGCCTTCGGATATGGATGGTTAGTCATATTTGTACTCAGTACCTTAGATCGGACTCCTTTTTTTGTTTTTTTTTGTTTTTTTTTTCGTTCAAAGAGCTTTAACAAGGAATGTCCCCGGAATATTTTTTTTGTACGGACATTCAAAATCTTCCCCTTTGTTTTCGACGGTCACAAAGCATTTGTATAAGCCCTAGAAAACTGTTTTGAAGAGCACACTGATAGAGCCAAGTACTTCTTATATCTTAACCTTTTCCCGTTGAAAAAAACCCGCAATAGGCGTTCAAAATATACTTATTTAAAAAAAAACGGAGGGGGGGGGGGGTATTAGAGTGACGGATATATGTACGTACATTTTAACTCGGACTAGACTATCAGGATCTTACAAAGAAGGATTGTTTAGTGAAAATTCAGCACAGATCTCCGGATCAAGGTTAACGAATACGTCTTTCTTAGGTAAGATAAACTCACCCTTCGCGGACTTCTGTTTCATTACGAAGAGCGATTGTTCTCGATAAATCGCGCAGATCTCCGCAGGACTTACTTTTACGAAGACTAAGGATCGTAGTGCCAATAATCACTACTCAGATTCACAGACTGTTACGAAGAAGAAGGATAGATTTATTAAACCGGGTCTCGGGTGATGCTGAATGACAGGAGAGGAGGTCACATATCCTAATTCCTAACTCATTCACGGACTTGACGGCACGGGGGGGTCTAGTATTGCAGGGCCTGGTGGAAACAGCTTGTTTGCACACAAGGCGTGGGTGGGCACTTGGGTCCAGTGGCGCCCCACTGTGCGTGAAAGACGGCTCACCAAGTCGGACTTTAAGCTGTTACTGGCTGGTTTGAGAGGACAAGTAAAACGGAGGGGACAGGCAGGTCAATTCACAGAAAATAGCATCTCATATTCGCATGTGGTGGCCTGCTGGTGTAGTCGTGTGTAATCTCTTCTTTCCAAGGGTTCCAGATATTATTGATCAACATCCAGACGAGAGAACATTGAACACTCCTGGACTTAAGTTTGTGGATAGCTCCCCCGTTTAATGTTTACCAGCTGCTGTAATGTTTACTGTTTAAACTTGCGCCAAATCTCGCTTCGAATCGTGTGGAAAGGAGAATCCTTCTTTCTTTGTTAATTCATAACAGTTTACACTTGGAATTTCTTTTTTTTTTCTTCTTCTTTTTTTTTTTTTTTTGTTTTTTTTTGGGGTGGTGGTTGTTGTTTTGTTTTTTGTCGGTGTCGCGGACATGTTCTGTTAGTTTCAGATGACTGCTGTTAACACATAGAGAACCCCCGAGCCCAAAGTAAGGTGGCGAAACGGTTTCTTGACCAGGGGAAATGTCCCGGCAAATACTGCGCTGTCTGTCAATGGACTTAACTGGGTTACTGCTCAAAATAGTGACTTGTTCCGGCGTTTTTTCGCTTTTTTTTTTTTTTTCTTCTTCTTTTCTTCTTCTCTTTAGCTTGTGTCGTGTGTTTACGTCTTTCAGGTTTGAGGAAGCAATTTTTTTTTTTTTTAACCCAGCCGTATTTAGGTCTGTTGGGACGGGCGGTGGGTGGAGGGGAGGAGGGAGGTCAAGAGGATTTTTTTTTTGGTAGGCCATATATATTTTGATTATGATATCATTTGGCTGTTTTTGTTGGTTTTCGGTTTTCGTTTTATGTTTGGTTTTGGGGTTGGTTTTATTTGTTTTATTTCAGTTTGTTTGTCTGTTCCGTTTTTTTGTTGTTTTTTGTTTTTTTTTTTGTTTTTTTTTGTTTGGGGGGGGGGGGGGGGGGGGGGGGGGGTGTACTGTTTTTATCTGGTCGAGTGTTTGTGTTGTGCAGTCCATGTGTCAGCTGCACTTCGTTGTCAGGTTGCTTTTTTGTACTGTATGTTAATGTGTTTAGATGTTACGCAGGTCTTTTTTTGTTTACTTTAATGTCGTGTGCGTGTGTGTTGTGTGGTGTCGGTGTGTGTGTGTGCTGTAAGGTTGGTTTTAGGATCTGGTTTTTTTATTTATTGGCATGTTTGTTGGTTTTTGGTTCAGAGCGTGGTTGTAGCCTGGTTTCGTGGAACCATTGTGTGGATGTATTTCGGTGTGTGAACGGGAAAGACTACTCTGATTTCATTGACACACGTGTGCATTGTTATGATCCAGCTATAGATAATCGAATCGGAAAATTGGTAGTCCGGTTGCGGTGCGACAGCAGTGTGCTTTTCCATCCACACGGGACACGGATGTATTTGGACAGAAAAAAAATAACATCTTTCACCCCCACACAAAACAGCCAGGTGGTAAATGTGTTTGGGGTTGACCCCGTGATACATGTGGTTTCACACGGCCATGTTCGTATAACCGTTTTTGGGTTAGGGTCCGGGGGGAGTCTCGTTAAAATGTGGTTTCACACGGCCATGTCCGTAAATAGTGTTTGGGGTCGGTGAGTTAATGGGTTTCACACGGCAATCGTTCTTCCCGTGAATGCGTTTCTTTGGTGAGTTAATGTGGTTTTTCACACACTGCCATGTGTGAAGGCGTTTCTGGGTGAGTTAATTGTGGTTTCACACCTGGGCCATTTTGTGAATATGTCAGGTGGTTGAATGTTGTTTCTGGCCGACCCGTCATGTGTTCCTTAACACACTAACCGGGTTGGTGAATGTATTTCGGGAGCCGGGGCAAAGGTTAATGTGGCTACGATCAGAAATGTGTCCCCTGTGTAAGGTATTGCTTCGGTGGTTGAGTGGTTTGTGTTTTGTAACACAAACCATGGTGTGAGCAAATGCTTGCGGGGTACACTATCATGTCGTTTCTACCAAGCCGGTTTTAAGACCCCGTTGTTCGGAGGCTCAGGTTACGCTTTTTTGAGTTCTTGGAGTAGCTTTGCTGGCAAGTCAGTCTGGGTAGTCCTCCAGCTGTGACTTGTCCTTCCACGCAGTGTTGTTGACCCTCTAGCGGCGTGGGGTTTGCCAGATTATGGCGCCCCCCACCCTTCTGTCCGCCCTCCTGCAGCACGGATTTGGCCGGTTAGATACAAGTGCGTAAACTGGACTTCTCGGTCGTCCTGTATGTCCATATTACTGGTCATTATGGAAGCTAGGAGTACGACCACGTGGTGGGTCGACATATTCATGTTTGGATTTGTATTCCTCAAACCTGGACAACATGACAACAATTATCGTGCCGGCAAAGTATGGCACACATCACATCTTGTGAAAACAAAATAAACCGTATAGCTTCAAGCTGGCAGTATGGTATTTATTTACCCTTTGTTTTTTTTTTTTTGTAGCTCGCTAGTTGCATTATCAGCTGGTGGATTGTCTATTACTGGGCAGAAGAGGAGCTGCATGTTCCATGTTACTGTGGAACCGTCGCATGTTTCGGGAAACGTACCGGGTTCTTCCGTTTTTCTGTATTTGTGGTTGTAATGATGTGTGATGCGCGCCCAGATGCTGCCCCCCCCCGGACGTGTAACCCGTATGGCGCCCAGAGTTCGGGTTGTATGGTGTAGAGAGCCAGGTGATCACTCAGTCGAGGGCTTTATACACCATTGTGTGCTTTTGGTCTGGTGGGGATTGGGGGGTGGAGTGGACGCGTGGGGGGGGGGGGGGGGGTGGTGCTGGTGGTAGTCCATGAGGTCATGTCATGGTTTGCAAACCATGCTAAGTTGGACCTCTGTGTTGGTTTGTTGTAACGCTATGGTCTGTCTTTTTGTGTATGGGGGGTTACATTGTAATCGGATTGCCTAATCATCGAAGCTGAGTGTTTTTTTCGTCGTGTGTGTGTGTGTGTTGGTGTGTGTGTGCTGTTTGTGTGCTAATGTCAACCTATCTTTTTAAGTTTTGTCATTCTTTTGTTATTGAAAGTACCAACGTCCGCGGGTGTGTCGTTAGTGAAACTGTTCTTGTGTGGCCTAACGTTGTCTGTAGTGCAACGCTTATGAAACATCTGATATGTTTTACCGTTTTTTTTTTTGTTTTTTTTCTGTTTGTTGTGGTTGTTTGTTTTAAGATGGTGTTTCGGGGGCAGATGCACGGTAAGGCCGGGCCTGTGTGACTTTAGTGCCGGTTAAGGTTGAAGACGAGAACAGAGGGTTGTCAGCATGTCGTATATATTATGTGAACTTACTATCACGACAATGTTGGCATTGTATTTATATATTTTGCACCGTGAAGTATTGAGTGGCGACGATTTTTTTTTTTTTTCCTGATTTTTTGACCCCATATCTGTCCCACCCCCACGTCCTTCGTTTCTTTTTGTCATTCCCGATCCCCTGTGGGTCAATTTTGTGATTTGGCCCCATCTTAATTTGAAACGGAAACAACACGTGTGTGATACGGTAGCGAGGATGCTACGAGCTGTTAAAGCACTTTGACTTTCATCTAACCAGCCCACGACGAGGTCAAAGAGAGGGCCATGTCTAGTGCACACAACTAAACGGCTGTGACCCGATGGTAGTTTCCGACCATTCGTGTAACGATTCCCCTCGTTAAATAGCTTGCGCCACATGCTGGGGTGATGATTACGCACCCCCCCGCGCTGTGGACTGGGACCAGCGGGGGATGGCTTTGTGAGTTTTTCAATTATTCACAGGCCCCAGAAAGAAAAAAAAAAAAAACAATACGGGTGGGGGGGGGGGTCGCCGCGGAGCAAGGGAGTCCGGGGGGGGGGGAGGCGGGGGTAAGCACAGCCTCCGTTTCGTTACGTCCCATTACCGTTAGTGGGACGATCTGGACAAACAGACACACTGCGTTTGGGGTGACACCCCCCTTGACAGAGGATCGATTTCGCTGGGACAGCTTGTAATGATTTTTCTGACTTCAGTGAAACGTGAAGGTTTTTTTCTGAATGACTTGGATGGAGCTGCTTGATCAGAGAACTGGCTTGGGTCAAAACGGGATTTTGATTTCCTAGTGGAAACTTGGACCCAATATTGACCCCTGCGATGTGACATGATGAATGTGATGACCAAAGGACCCAATGACCTGAGAGAACTCTTGGACCAATAACCAACTACTTGACAGCTGACCCCGGACTTGGATGGACACTTGACAAATGATTTAACTTAACTGGGAGAGAGATTCGGACGATTGGCCCAATGATTTTTAGGAAACTTGGAGGCCCTGGGGGAGGACTTGGCTTTAAGGAAACTGGACCAGCCCTGATCTGGGCTTTGAGGAGGGGAAAACTTGACGAGATATGACTGGCTTTTTACGGAAAAATGACGTGACAGATGACTGGGGACACTTGCAAGATGACTGGCTGGGAGAAATGTGACAGTGCCACAGGATGGCAACTTGACAGATGGCTGGCTGAGAGGAGGACCCACCCCTGACAGACTGACAGCCTTGCTTTGAGGACAGCGACAGAAGACTAGCTGAGCGACTCAATTTTATGACAGATGACTGCTTTGAGGAAATTGGGGACAGTTGACCGCTTTGAGGAAAACTTGACAAATGAAGGCCGTTGAGGAAACTTGACAGCTATGACATGGCTTTGAAGAAAAAAACTTGAACAGATGACTGGCTGAGGGGGAAACGTGACAAATGAATGCTTTCGAGGAAACCACTGATAAGCCCGTAGCTGGCTTTAGGACACTGACCGATTGACTGGGCTACGCTCCCCCCCCCGCAGGGAAAAAAGGCATTAAGATGACGCCCTGGGCTCCAGTGGCGGAAACTGAAAGGAGGATGTTAGTATCAGATCTTTCTTTCAGAAAGCCGGCTCCCCACTCTTCCTTTCTCTTCTTTCTTCTTCTTTTTTCCTCTCCCTCCCCTCTCCCCCCCCCTTTTTTCTATTTTTTTTTTTTTTTTCTTCTTCTTCTTTCCCCCTTCTCCTCCCCTTTTTTTTTCCCTTTTTCCCCTCCCTTCCTTCTCTGGTTACTCGTTAATATATCTATGGGCAAGACTTTTTTACCCTCCTCCCCAAATTTGGGGTATTTTCGTATGTGTGTGGTTTCCTCTCTCTCCAATCGGCTGTACTGTGTCGACCTACAATTGGTCTGGAGCGACCCCCGACCGATAATGGATTGTACTCAGTCAAATGTCCACTTCAAATTGAAATGCTTGTCAGTTCTTTCTCCGTGCTTAGCCGTGCTCTTCCCCCCCTTCTTTTTCTTTTCTTCCCATTCCCTTTTTTCTTTCCTTACGTGCGTTCTTTGTGGTTAGTCTCTATGACATTGTATCCTGGTTTTTGTTGCACAGGCGTTTGGTGTGCCTCTTTCTCTTTTTGTTCTTATTGCTAACCCGACGCTCCTGTTGGGTTTGGTTTCACCATCTTCTTTGGTATGGCGTTTAACTTAAGAGCAGGATGACTTCGTCTGTGTCTCCTACATCGCACCTTGTCTCACCTTTTACTCAGCGGACTTCCCTCCCCCCCCACCCCCCCCCCACCTCCCCTACATCCCCAGACTCCTTCCTTCTTCACCTACCTCATCTTCAACTACCACTTCTCCTCCTCAAAAACGTCGGCTCCTTGAAATACTTCTATATGATTGTAGTTTTTTTTTTTAACAGGTAGGTGTAAAGAGAATGTCTTCGACATTGTTTTCAGCACTTTGATGTGTGAATTTTTACCTTTGGAAGTGGGCAATTAGTTTGTGGGTTTGGTGGGTGTGGGATTTTTTGTTTGTTTTTTTTTTTTTTTTTTTTTTTTTGGGGTGGGGGGGGGGGGGGGGGGGGGGGGGGGGGGGAGCGGGGGGTGGCGGGCGGGTGGGATGGATGGGGGGGGGGGTGGGGTGGGTGGATATGTGGGGGTGGATGGGGGGGGGGGGGGGGGGGGGGGGGGGGGGGGTTGGGGCGGGGGGGGGGATAGTGGCGGGGGCGGGGGGGGGGGTGGATGGTGGGGAGGGGGGGGTGGGGGGGGGTGGGATGTAATGAGAGACTTAAATAATGGTGAGTCAATGTTTGTTGTTTTGGCCATGTTGTTTGCATTACATACTTTGTATTACTGGCATCGTGGTTTTATTATGTTTTGTGTGTTGCGTTGTAAGGGCGTGGTGTGTGTGTTGTGGTGGTGTTGTGTGTGTGTGTTGTCGTGTTGTGATGTGTGGGCCCCTATGAACTCTGGAAGCGTGCGGAACTATGACATTGTCATCCTCTCTCTTTCT